>CAKKOB020000988.1:0-30057 GCA_918844115.2 Phlebotomus perniciosus | reverse complement strand
CTCATAAGATCTCTCCACAAATGTTATATCTCTTCACGCTGCTGCTCCTGGGTTTGGGTGAGTACCAATAATTTTTAATATTTTTCATTTTCTCTTAGTCCCTAAAACAGTCGTCCATTATTTGGAGGTGCGCCCCTTTTTTTCGGGAGAAAAATTTCAACAGGGCGGGGAGTGGGCAAGTGGTGGAACGCAAAAAAAGAGTGGTTCGTTGAGAAAAGCCCGTGGGATGCTGTGATATCGATTTCATTATCAGACTCAGCGCCGACGCAAATCTACCGTTCATTCATAGAGATTTCCCACCCACTCACCCGCCACTTGACTCACCCACGTCCTCCGCCACCCACCGCCTCCGCAAGCATCCACCCTGTCCGCCACGTCGCCTGTTGGCCCCCTTTTTCTTGATGGTCCCCTTTTCAGACGTCCTGACTGGTGATGCAATCCTGGGAGGCTGCCAGAGAGTCACCCACCACCTGGAATCATCCCGATTCTGGGTGGAAATTCTGCGAGAGTTCTAAATTTAACCAGTAAAAGGAGCAAAAGGGATAATTACAAATAGATTGAGAGTGAAAGTCTCATTTAGATTACCTTGAACGCCCCTCAATATTGAGGGGCGTTCTTTGGAAATCGATTTTGTATTTCGGAAAAATAAGTCCTTGCATCTATTTTTGAAACATTTATTATTTTAAAATTATAAAATTGATGGATGTGTGTATTTTTTAATTTAGAAATATGAGAATAACCACCCTAATTTGAGCTTCCATATTGCAGATTAGAAACTATCCTTAGTACCTAACTCTTTATTCACTCATTGTTTGAAAAACTTTAAATTTTTTTTAAGTATTTGTTACTCCTATTAAACGAAAATGTGTTATAATCATAAATTGCCGATAAATCCTCTTCAATAATTAATCTTTCAGATTTTCACTTTCCTGCTTGAATCAGAGAATACCTAATTGTTTAAAAAATTCAAAGAAATTTTCCCGTTGCACCTGTTGAGCCCCCATTTCTTCGAACTTCACCTGAATTTAACTCTCTCCTTGTCAGGGTCTTGCATCTCGGCAGATGAACAGTTGCCAACAGAATGGCCAGACTACGGACGGCAAGTGAAGCCCCTGAACACCGGAGCGGCGCGCCAGATGTACGGCTCGGGATCCTTGCGTCCGCCAGGACCTCTCCCGACGCCTCGTCGCAAAGACTCTGACGATGGAAGCCTCCAGCCGCCACGGCTGGCGCACGGTGTCCTCGTGACGAAGCCCCACTCACCGCCCAGCAACTCGGCTCAGCCCAACGATCCGAGTCTCCGGAGTGTGGGCTACCCTCGGCCGCCCTACTCCAATCTCGATTTGTACGGCATTCGGGACTTTGGGCAGCGCAGAGGGGATGGAGGACGATCAAATTTGGGCCATCATCCGGGGGAGGCGCACGAGTATGTGCCGCCTATGGGACATCTCAACGTCCAGCATGATCACGATGAGTTGATGAAGAGCGACGGCGGAGGTGGGAGTGAGTGTAACCTGCAGTGCGAGGAGTGGGAGTTTGCGTGTCAGGAGAGCTGCTCGTGCGTGCATCGTGAATCACGCTGTGACGGAACAGTGGACTGTGAGGCGCAGGAAGATGAGCTAGAGTGCGAGGACATCAGTGAGGAGATCGTCAAGGAGATCAGGAGCAAGTGTGAGTCCACGGGTCTGCACATCATGTGCCCGCGCACGTACACTTGCATCGCGAAGGAGTGGCTCTGTGATGGAGATAACGACTGCGGCGACTACTCGGATGAGACTCACTGTGGCGCCCGCCACAATTGCTCAGAGGATCAGTTTGAGTGCATGAATGGACTTTGCATCCAGCATTCCTGGGTGTGCGATGGGGAGAATGACTGCAAGGACTCATCGGATGAGATTAACTGCACCAGACTGGCGTGCTCGCCTCAGGAGTTCCAGTGCGCCGACGGAGCTTGCGTCTCCCAGTCCTTCCGCTGTGACTCCGACGTGGACTGTGCCGATGCCAGCGATGAGGTGGCCTGTGAGTCTCCCATGGCGCTCTGTCCGGAAGGAGAGTTCCGATGCCGTGGCGCCATGGGGGCACTGGGCAGTTCTGGTGGACGCTGCATTCAGCAGCGCTTCCGCTGTGACGGTGACAACGACTGTGGCGATTGGAGTGATGAGGAGGGATGTCCACGCAAAGTGGCAAGCTGTGGCGCCAATGAGTTCAAATGTGACGATGGGACGTGCATTCCGGATCGTTGGCGATGCGATGGGGAGCAGGATTGCGACAGTGGTGAGGATGAGAAGAAGTGCTCTGATGGCTCAAAGGATGCACATCGCACGTGCGCCGCAGATGAACACACCTGCCGAGATGGCAGATGCATCCTGAAATCCTGGCTCTGCGATGGCATTGCGGATTGCAAGCGCGGCGAGGATGAACTCGACTGCGAGATTCACTGCGAAATCGGTCAATTCTCCTGTCCAGCACACAGGAACTCTTCAAATATCAAGTGAGTAACTCCTTCCTGGAAAAGATTGTGTTCAGAAGATTAACTGATCTTGTTGCAGAATCTGCGTGAATCAGAAGCACATCTGCGATGGCCAGAATGATTGTCCTGGAGCTGAGGACGAGCAAAACTGCCCGAAGCCTCGTTCCTGTGGTCCCAATTCTAAATGTGAACAGGTGTGCATCACAACGTCCTCTGGCAGGGATGAGTGTGCCTGCAGAGTGGGTTTCGTCCTCCATGCCAACGGTTACAAGTAAGATTTTCTTTTTAGGTGAGGAATTGAGAGAGATTACTAACTATCTCCCATTTCAGCTGCACCGACATTGATGAGTGTCAGTTTTCAGCAGATCCAGTGTGTTCTCAGAACTGCATCAACACCTTCGGCTCCTTTATGTGCTCCTGCGTGACAGGATATGTGCTCCGTCCGGATCTGAGAACTTGCAAAGCTCTCGGGTCCTCCATGAAGCTCATCATGGCCAATCGGGCGGATTTGCGCCAGATTTCACTGAACAAGAAGTACACATCCCTGATCAAGGGTCTCCACAATGCCATCGCTGTGGACTTTCACTATTCCCGAGGACTCATCTTTTGGACAGATGTGTCCACAGATGTCATCAAGAGGGCTTACTTGAATGGAACGGGCGTGCGAGACGTAATCAAGTGGGGTTTGGAATCTCCAGGTGGATTGGCCGTTGACTGGGTGCATGACTTAATTTTCTTCACGGATTCTGGAACAAGAAGAGTGGAGGTGACGACATTTGATGGCTCCCTGAGGGCAGTAATTGCCGCCAATGACTTGGACAAGCCAAGAGCAATTGTCGTGCATCCTGGAGAGATTCTCCTCTTCTGGTCGGACTGGGGACCCAATCCCAAGATCGAGCGAGCCTTCCTCGATGGCTCTGGCCGGCAAACCATCATCACTGAGGGAGTTTTCTGGCCAAATGGACTGGCTCTTGACTATCCAGCGGATCGGATCTACTGGGCGGATGCCAAACACCATGTCATTGAGAGTTCACGCTATGATGGGAGTGACAGGAAGAAGGTTCTCAGCAATCATCTGCCGCATCCCTTCGCCCTGACAATCTTCGAGGACTCCATGTTCTGGACAGATTGGCACACAAAGAGTATCAGCACGGCGAATAAGATCACGGGAAAGGGCTTCAGGACGGTTCATGAGGGTCTCCACTTCCCCATGGATTTACACAGCTTCCATCCAGCTCGTCAGCCCAATTACACCAGCCGATGCCAGCCGGACAAGAGGAATCTCAAAGGTGGCTGCAGTCACTTGTGTCTTCCCAACAAGTTCAGTCGCCGTTGCTCATGTCCAATTGGACTCACGCTCAAGGAGGATCAGTGAGTTGTCAGCTAATGTCTTCATCTTTGTTCAGCTTGCAAATTTTTGCTTTGTTGGGATTTCAGGAAAACCTGCACTTCCGTGCCTGACAAACTGCTCCTGATCGCGAGAAAGAAGGACATCCGCTTGAGGCAATTGGAACCCAAGAATGCCTCAATTGAAGTTGATATGGTTGTCCCATTAGATGGACTCAAGTCCGCCGTGGCCCTGGAATGGTGCAGCGCTTCCGACTACATCTACTGGACAGACGTTGGCCGTGGGAGTATCAGCCGGGCTTTCCTCAATGGCAGCAATCAAGCGACAATAATCTCAACGAATCTCGGTAAGAACTAAGAAAAAAATTTATAGAAAAAGTGATTTTGAAGAGTGAGATAAATTCCTTAATCCCGCAGTGACTCCCGCTGGTATCGCTATTGATTGGATAACGAGCAAGATCTACTTCACGGACTCTGGAACTAATCGCATCGAAGTGGCTTCGGTGGATGGGAAAAAGCGATCCCTGCTCATATGGCAGGGTTTGGACAAGCCACGAGACATCGTGGTGGATCCCATCAATGCGAAGATGATGTTCTGGTCGGATTGGGGAAAGACTCCGCAGATCGAGAAGGCCGGAATGGATGGAATTGGCAGGGAATCTCTGGTCACAAGTGGGCTTCTCTGGCCAAATGGGTTGTCTGTGGAGCAGAATCGTCTGTATTTTGTCGATGGAGGGACGAAAATCCTTGAATACATCAATTTTGACGGAACAGGAAGGAAGACGCTTATAAGTAAGGGATTTCCTATTTATATAACTTTCTTAGAGATTGGAAATTATTGTTTTTTTTGTAGATTCAGGACTTTTGCATCCCTTTGGCTTGGACATTATGGGAAATCGCGTTTATTGGAGTGACTGGGAGACATTCAGTGTTGAATCAGCCGACAAGAGATCCGGAAGGGATCTCAAGACGATCATAAGCAACACCAGCGATTTGATGGACATCAGAATTTTCCACAGGAACAGGGAGACTATCTATAGTCCCTGTGGCCTTGACAATGGAGGTTGCAGTCACTTATGTCTCCTGAATCCTTCAGCAACTGGATACTCCTGTGCCTGTCCGATTGGAGTGAAGCTCACGGTAAGGATTTTAATTTCTCAACTCTCATTTATAGTTATCGCGCTATGTTATAAATTTTTAATTTTTGCAGCGGGACAATCGCACTTGCAGCGAAGCCCCCACCCACTTTGTCATCTTCGCCCATCGTATCGACATTCGGCAAATCTCTCTGGATATGGACTACCAAATCGACGTAGTGTTGCCGATGCCTGGCCTCTCGAACGTCGTGACCGTTGATGTTGATCGCAAAACAGGATACATCTACTGGTCAGACACCGTAGAGGATGTCATCATCCGCTCCTCGGTGGATGGGATGGAGATCGAACACATCATAGATGATAGCATTGGTAGCGTGGATGGTCTGGCTATTGACTCAATCGGCAGGAAGATCTACTGGACAGACGCTGAGCGACACACAATTGAGGTGAGTGAGCTGAATGGAAGCAACAGAGCGGTGATTGTTTGGCAAGAACTCGAATCTCCACGGGGTCTGGCCATCAATTACGAGAGTGGACTCATCTTCTGGACGGACTTCGGTTCAGTGCCGTTGATCGAGAGAGCGGAAATGGATGGGGAACATCGATTGAAGATTGTCGAGTCGAAGATTGGCTGGCCAAATGCTTTGTGCATTGATGAGACTGAAAAGAGAATCTACTGGACAGATGCTCACTATCATACTGTTGAATCGGCGGATTTTGATGGGAACTACCGGAAGGTATTGCTGTCGGATTTGCCTCATCCCTACGGCGTTGCCGTGTCAGACAGTGAAATCTACTGGACAGACTGGAAGAGTCAGGCTCTGCACGTTACGCCCAAGAATAATGTCAACAATAGCAGGAGTTTACTGGAGAAACTAGAGGGTTTGATGGACGTGAAGGTGATAAATCAGGGAGTGGATGTTTCTAAGAATACCTGCGGGGAGTTTAACGGCAACTGTAGTCATCTTTGTCTCCGGAATTCTGCCTCGTTCTCCTGCAAATGTCCAACTGGACTCAAGATGAAGGTGGGAAGTGATCGAGAATGTGATATTCTTCCTCAATCCTACCTCATCATTGCGTCCAGGAATGGTATCGGGCAGATTTCTCTGGAATCGTCGGACTTCTTTGACGTTGTGCTGCCCATTGAGGGCGTTCATGGTGGTGTGGCTCTTGATTATCACTACAACGACTCGAAACTCTTCTACGCGGACGTTAACATTGACGTGATCAAATCTGTGAATCTGGAGAATCCCTCAGAGACCAGGACCATCATCACTGGACTCAATATTCCCAATGGACTGGCGGTGGATTGGGTGGCGAATAACATCTTCTGGACAGATACGGGGTTGAAGGTGCTAGAAGTGGCGAAGCTTGACGGATCCTTCAGGAAGGTCATCCTGAAAGATAATCTCAATGATCCACGAGCTATGATTGTCTACCCGAAGTACGGATATATATTCTTTGCTGACTGGGGCACCAGACCTGGTCATCCGCCGAGGATTGAACGCTGCTACATGGATGGAAGTTCAAGGAAGAACATTATCGACTCCAATCTGGGATTCCCTAATGGATTAGCCATTGACTTCAAGAAGAACAAACTCTTCTGGGCTGATGCTCTTGAGGATAAGATTGAGTATGCTGACTTGGATGGGAAGAATCGTGATACGATTGTTCCTCATGCTGTTCATCCCTTTGGAGTGACAATCTTCGACACCTACGTCTACTACACGGATTGGTATAACAAGAGCGTCTTTAGGGCGTCGATGTTGAGCAACTCGGGCGCCGAGGAGATCCGCCATGGACTTCCTGGAGCTCTTGAGATTCGCTCAGTCGCTCCATCGCGTCAGCCGAATGATTACTCACCTTGCGGCGTGGAAAATGGCGGATGCACTCACTTGTGTCTCTTCCGGGAGAAATCCTACGTCTGCGCATGTCCAGACCGGATGCAGGGCGAGTGCAAGACTGAACCGCTCTTCTCGGTCCCACTGAGGCGACCTGGTGAGCCCGAAGAGGCACCAGAGGATGGAGGATCGGACGGCAACGATTATGGAATGTACGTGGTGAAGGACAAACATGCTCAAGCCGTGATCATTGCCACTGGAGTCCTCACGGTGATCCTCGTGATTGTCATTATTGCCATTCTGGTGTTGGTCTTCAACAGCCGAAGGAAGACGGAGAATCGCACCAGTAACAGCGGCAACAGGTTTATGCTGACATTCACGAATCCCAACTACAATGGCACTGATGGACAGCACAATGGTGAATCCTCTGTGGAGTCATCGGCGGGCTCCTCAAAAAGGATCTGGAAGAGACTGAAATATGACAGATCAACGGTGAGTTTTTCATAAAATTGATAAGAAAAGGAATAATTTAAAAAATAATAAGGTCCTTATTTCGCGTTATTTTTCAATTACACTGAAATTGCAGAAAGTTAAGGTATAAAATTTTATTGTAATTTCCTTTAAAAGTTGTATATTTCTTTTTGGAATTTCGTTTAGAGTTGTTTAGATTTGAAGATCATAATAAAAAACTTTAAAAGACATTTTGATCTTAGATTTTAGGCAGAGATGGGCTAATTTTTACATTTGCAATTTTATTTATTTTTTAACACGTTTATTAAAAATTATTTTCTTATCGGCTTTTTTTCTCAAAGGATAAAAAAATAAATGTTTAAAATCAATAGTAAATTCAAAATTCGTTTTGTAAAGTAAAGCAATGTTTTATGCAGTCAAACGTAAGCTATACATATGTATTAGTAGTGCTTAATTTTGCATGTTACAAGCAAATTACATTCTGTTCCTTCTGTTATATATTTTTACCATTTCTTAAGTTTTAATATTTGTTTTTAGGGTCAATATAATACAACAAAAATGTTTTTAAGATGCATTGCTAAGTTAAAGATCCTGACTCGTTTTCTTTACTTGAATTTCTTCTTTCAAAAAATAAATAAAGAAATATCTTCTTTTATTTCTTTTAAATATAATAAATTTCAAAAATTGTTTAAAATTATCTTTTAAACGTTAAAGTTGTTAATTACCTTAATGGTAATTTGTTGTGCTGTTTGGCTCTCTAGACTTTTTTCTCTAATTAAATGATTTTTAGGGAATTCTTTGAGCTTTAAAATGAGCTCTATAATAGAATTTACACCATAATGGGGATTAATAGAATCAATTTTGGGCACTAATCTTGTGATGATTGATGGAGATTTTAAAGACAAAGTTCCTTTCTGTGCAGAAAAACGACCAAAAACATTTCTTTTTAATTTCTAATACACTTTTTATTATATTTTCGTATTGTAAAATGTAAAAATGTTCATTACTTTGCCCATCACTATTAGATATTGGACCTTTTTGTAAAGTTAGAAACTTTTTTTTAAGTATTCTATAATATCAGTCGTTTGAGAAAACATTCAAATGGGGAAACTTGATTTCAGGAACAAGTTTACGAGGAGAAATGCCTTGGAAATTCGGAGCCTCCCAACACTTTGATGCCGTCATCCCTCAATAATTACTAAAATAAAAAATACAAAAAATGAAGAAACAGGTTGTTGACAAAACATTCACGTTAAACTGTGAATTAAAACTCCAATTAAAAGAAGATGAAAAAAACACTTTGCACGCTTGAATGAAGAAACAAGGGAAATAGACGTATAAATTATGTTAAAAAAAAAGAAATTACATGTCCTTAAAGTGAAAAGTGAAGAACATTTATTAAATGGAAAACAATAACTTGACGAGACTTAATTGTTAAATTTTAGAAATATTTAAAATATTACTTTAAATAGTAATTGAACAAAATGAATTATGAAATGCACGGTTCCCGGACACCTAATAAAAAAAAAACAGAAGAAAAAAAAACAAGGAAAAACCTTATCCCCAAAATGGATTAAAATTATATTTCTGTGTAAAAAAATCTATAAGGAATGGTAATAAATTTTTGAAGTGAAAAACTTAATAATTAAATGACGTCATCTTTTTCATACAGGAAGAAACATTTTAAATGATATCTACTGAGTTACGATGAGGGTGGACAGGAGGGATTTCAATTTTCAAAAAAAAAAAATGGAAATAAAACTAAAGTGTTGTGTAAAATAGTTCTTGAGAAAATGATGAAACAATTCCAAGAAGTTCATTATAATGCTAATAAAAAGACATATTTTATAATAATGGAAAAAAAACAACATATTGTAAAAGTTTAATATTGATATGAAAATGGAAAAGAATCTAAAACACTTTTTTTGTCTGACATTGAAGCGGAATTTATTGATTTGCCATCTTCAGGTATAATTCCATTCTTTATCTCTCTCTCTCTTCTAAATATTCTATCATTTCTTCGATATTCTGCAAAATATAATGATCAGACAACTGTGAGAATTATGTGCCAAACAAAAAAACGTAGTGAAAAGAACATGAGAAAGGATATGAAAATAAATAGCAAAGAATGATAAAAATTTCTATTATTTTTTCTTTCAAATAAATTTCTCCGAACTCTATCAAATGGTTCATCCAGTGAATCCCAGAATGGCTCCTCTGGGCTTTACAGGGATCTTTAGCATTTGCCAGAGAAGAAATCTTGCAAATTTTTTATAATAATTCAACAAGAAAAATGATAAACATCAAATTTTTATTTAAAACACAAATAAGCACATATAGTGCGCGTTTTAGTGCAAAAATATATGTCCTTATTGATAAAAAGAATAAACTTCCTTTCCGTTCAAATAATTATCGATATATACGGGTTTGTTGGGAGGATTAGATGGGAATTGCAGGTGAAGAAAAATCATTGAGATGCTTAATCCGAACCCTTACAATGCAAATGATCTTTCCCATATTTGCTCAAAGACATGCAAGCGTGGGTAAGAATTTTCCACTAGATTAAGCATTAGTGAAAAGAAGATAAATTATTTTTGTATTTTTTGCACGCTGAAGGCATTAATTTAATAAATTAATCAAAGTCTCTAATACCTCAGTGCTAAATAGTCAAAGACTTTCATATAAGGATGTCGAAAGACCGGGGAAAACTCACTGATTGTAAGGGTTTTTAAGCAAAAATTATACCTCAGAATGAGATGAAGAATGAAGAAAACATTTTTTTTAACAATTAGAAATATTCTTTACAAAAAAAATTCTTTTTCTCAAAACGAATATAAAACACTTTAAAAACAAAAAGATATTTAAAGCCCCTCAGAAAAAACTTGGGTGAAATATGACTTTGACAGAGAGACTTCCAAGAATAATATCTAATTTATTTTATATAATAATAACATTGTAATAAATTGACGAACAAAAAAAATTGAAGCGATAATGATGGGTGGAGATTGAGTGACAGAGTGAATATTATAATGTTACATTATATAAAGGTGACACATAATAATTTTAAAGTGAAGTATAAAAAAAACTTTTATTCGCATGCGAGAAACCGAGGATGAGAGAAGGAGGAGATAAAGATCCATTTACAAGGGATTTAAAAAAAAATGAATTAAAAAATTAAGAAAATGTGTTAAGGCCTCCGACACATTTTTATTATTATATTTATTGTATGATGAAAATTGAATAAATAAATGTATAAATGTTGAATACCTTACGTTTTCTATGATCATGTTGGAGTTGGCATTTTGAGATTTCCCTGGAACGGTATTGAGAAGGTCAAAAGGGGCTGGAAATATTCTCTTTCTTGGCTTTTTTTGGCTTGGACAAAGGATGCCCACTGCGTGAATGCATTTCGAGGATCACCGGAAAGGATGCGTCTGAAGAAGTTCTTTTGAAGTGGCCTTTGTGGCGCCAATCATTGGATGTTCAGCCTCTTTCTCTCCCAGGAGAAAAGACTCTGCTGATGCCTCTGATGAGAATCACTCCAATATGTTGTACATTTACCATTTTTTTTTTGGGAATTGAACCCCTCACACCCATTCCTCTTGACTCTTTATTTATCTCTTCTATCAATTAATATCATAGCACGTCCGACGCGTCCGTTGTGTATCGAGTTTCTCTAATTGCCTATGGGGTGCTTGAGCCTATGCGCGGGAAAAAAGAGCATCGTTAGTATTCCATGGGGTTAACGAAACAATAATATTCGCGTTTGGTGACGAAAAAATGCAAATTTTTGCGCAGAACACACCAAAGTCTATAATGTACGATTATCTTTTTCTCAAGTCATAGGCCTCGAAAAAATGTAATATTTTCTCTTTTGCAAAAAAAAGCCCCATCGCGTGTTGATGAACTGATGAAGAGCGACAGGAAGAGTGAGAGAGATGGCAAAAGTGTTGTCATTAAAATTCGCAATATTACCATACAAATTGTTCGATGAGACAATTTATGAATAAAGTACCATCATAGGCCTGTCATTATGTTGCGATACCACGGCAAAGGTTGTTGTGCAGAAATGAATATCTGTATATTTTTGCCAATTTCGAGTTCAACAGCCCCGAGACTTCTCGAGCCTTTTAATTTTTAAATGGCCTAAGCACACACAAGGGGAGAGAGCCATTTAACAAGGCCCATGAGAGTGGCCTCCCAAAGGCGATCACATATCTTCGGCTCGCAAATTAGTTCTAACGTTCGTCCATTGGCCTCTCTTGGTGCCCAAAATTTATCACTTAAGTATCTCATCCTTGGCCGTGATAAAGAGCCAATCAACCCAAAATGCCTCGCTCTTGGGCAGAAAGGCCGTGGCGACTGTTGACATGAGTCTCTCTTGCACACACCTCACCCAGTGCTTTATCTTTTCAGGTAAGAAATATTCATGTACATACCTCAAGACGTAGACATAGGTATATGTTTTGTTATAAACTCCCTCAATATCGCGAAGCAATTCATTTGAGAGTCATCTTCTGTATGAAATTTATTACAAGCCTGAAATGAAGGGAATGAAAGTAAAAGAGATCAAGCAAGGTTTCACGAAGGAAAGGTTTTTAAATCAGAAAATTGAAAAGAAAAGAATAAAAGTTTAAAGCTTTTGTACACCCATCAAATTCTTTATATAGTTATTTAATTTATGCATTCTGAGAAAGTTTTAAATTTCCATATTCTGTATGAAAGCTCCCCAAACATTTGCAATCTCGTCCACCTTTTAACTTTCTTTTCTGTTTTCTAAAATTCTCTGGTGGTATTACTTTTTGAAAAAGCTTTCACAAAAGTTGTAAAAGTTCAAAAAAATTGAATGACAAATGACGGAAAATGTCAGGAAAGCTTTCAAATTAAACTCAAAAAAGCTTTATGAATAGTAGAATATCAATTATAAGCATTCGAAAGCTTTACAATTTTCGAGACAATTTTTAAAAGCTCTTAAATAATTTAAAATCTTATAAGCTTCTGTGGAAGTTCTACAAAATTTTTAAAAAAGCTTTAAACAAACTTCAAGGCGCCCTAAAGTATAATGATAAAGCTTTGCAAATTATTCAGATATTTTTTAAATTTTTTAAGTTTCTTCTTAGAAATCTTTAAAAGCTTTACAAATTTTGGAACATTTTTAATAAATATTATAATTCAATTAAAAGAAAACTGATTTTTGCCGATACTCGTAAAATTTAAGTAAAAGTTTCATGCAAAACATGTTGAAGCTCATTAGAAACTTTCTAAAGATCTTGATCTCTTCTTCCTTGATTAAAAAAAGTTTAAAAAGCTTAAAAAGTTTCCCAATTTCTCTTTATCCAAAACTTAATTTAAAATGAAATTTATCATTAAAAATTTTCAATAGGGGAGAGCGGGGCATTTTCAAACAGGGGCAATTTCAAACAAGACTTTTTATTGGCAAGTTTTTGGAGCAGGAGAGACTAAACTATCATGATATCGAAAGGGTAGCAGAGGTGCATCTATGCTAAAATAATAGTCATTCTAGTGTTTGTATTTTAATTATTAAAAATATTATTAAAGAAACACGTTTTTTTTTAAAATATTTCAATTTTACTTTTTTACTTAAAACTGGACTCTCGCAACAATTTGTCGGAAAATTGATAATAACAATTCCAACAGGTTATTTAAGAGAGATAACTATGTATTTCTTGTTGGCCTCACGATAAGCTTACTTCTGTTATGGTATGGTGATTCTTAGGACTACAATGGGGCACTTTCAAACAATCATAATCTTGAACATAAAACAAGATAATATGACTAAATTTATTTTCTAATTATGTAAAGTAACTAAAACAACCAAATAAAACCTTTAAATTGAGAAAAATATGGCAGTAAATAAAAATATTAGGATTTTGAGAAAAATGTCCAAAAATGGAACTAGAAGCATTGGAGAGACTATACTTTCAGTAAGCATGCATATTATTAAGACAATTAATTAAATAGTAGTTTATTCTCATTTGCTTATAAAATAAGGCGAGAAACTGCCCTGTTTGAGAGTGTCCCAAGGCGGGGTACTTTCAAACAAATTACCGACTCGTGGAAAATCATACCTGGCGGAAAAACTATGACTTTTCAAGGGACGAACCAAACTGTTTTTTAAGCCTATACCCAAGAGTAGCCAATAGGCTATATAGAGTTTCAGTGCTATTTACTGTCCTTCCACAAAAATGTCCCGAACAAAAACCTAAAATTTGTGTTTGAAACTGCCCCGCTCTCTCCTATCAATTCAAAAGCGCTTGTAATCCACTTCCAAATACGCTGATTTCCATTCAAGTGTCCCTTGAATTTATTCCTTTACTTGTTGCTAAAATTCCAGCTAAAAAGTACCTATACAATTTTAACTAGTATTCGTTTGAGAAACAAAAAAAATATGCAATCTTTACAAAAATAAAATGAGCAATTAAACTAATGCAACGAAAAGTTTAACATCTTTTTTGCTATGAAAATTTATTTACTTCTTGAGTTAATGAGCATTTAAATGTGCCGAAATGCCTTCATTGCTGACTTCTAAAGAGACATTGTCGACGCTTTGCTCTGTCCCTGGACCAAACTTTGGTGGTTTCGTGCTCCAAAAACAAAGGCAATTGTCCACTAAGGAATTCGCCAATTATAAATTATTTATTGATTTCTCCAGCATGTAGTCCCACAAGCCGGGAAGACACCATATGAGATGATTCGGTTTTCGTGAAATTTCATCTGTGTGAAGAGAGAAGATGTTTCAATGGGAGAAATCACATTCCGGAGGATGGAAAAATGGCATATCATTCCTTTGAGGTATTTCATGGGCATTTGCCTGGGCTCTCTTTTTTTCACCCTCTATACATCCCATTCACCAGCCCTCTTCTCACACAGCGATGGCCAAATGATCCAATTCCAAGAAGGATCCTCAGGAGGAGATTTTTCTTTCTAAGGCCCAAGAAGAGACTTTATAGGGTTCCCTCTTCTCCATCCCGCCATGGAACAAGTGAAAATTCATTGTCGGATCCTTTTGACGGAGCACAGAAGGAAAAGGAGAGAAGCCCCGGGGATGGTGGTGGTGGTCTGCTGAAATCTGTGTGAGAGAGATTCACTGGCATGAAGAATTTATCAAGTTGAAAAAATCTGTGTGAACAGGTCACGTTTTATCCCCCGTCCAGTAAGATTGGAATGTGCAATGAGAGTCCCTCCTGTCGGAGTCACAATGTTGGGCGATTTGTGATATCTTATTAACCGATTTTGCGCCTGAAATAATCTTCTCAATTACAAAATCATCCCAATATATTGGGGAGTCATGGTAAATAAATCTGCTGTAATTGCCGCGGATATATCTATTAATTTTCGCCAACGAGCCGAAATAATTGTGGTGCGAAAGTGATCACGAGACGGAATATTTTTGTGCACTCTCTGCGCGCCCCATTCACTGGGATCACCTCCTGGCCGTTCGCGCCGTCTCGCTGGTGCAAAAAGCAATTGGAGCACCCCCTCCTCCCTGCCACTCCACTCTCAGACTCTGGGAGCTCGGCCACAGAGCCATCAACATAGCCTTCGCTATACAGCACTTTGGCAGAGTTATAAAGTATAATAGAGAGAGAATTATGTATATGGAGTTCCTGGAACTGCGCTTTGGCGCTTTGCAACATGCCGATCGGTTCAATGTTTGTTCAGGTCGTAACCCTCACCATGGACCTTTTTTCGAGAGAGAGAGAATTAACGAGATCTCAGAAGCATCACGATCCAAGTTGCTTAGTTGCGGCAGAGCGAGGATGTCTGAACCGGAATGTGACCTATTTTGCATCTTAGACCACCCTCCCACTTTGTCGTTAGCACCATCAGGTGTCATTAATCATTGTGAAAAAGTGCTGATATGATTATATTATGTATAGCCTTTTTGTGTGATTTTCTGCACCAGCAAACAGGCATAAAAAATGGCTTAACAGAGAAGCAAGCATAAAGCCAAAATAGGCCAATGCGAATAGGTAAAAACCATGGAATTTAATGAGCGCGTTAGGAATTGGAAATTTTCAATAATTACCTAATTTTGAAAATAAGAACTTTATTCTTTTTTGTCTCTTTTTACTGATTTGTTTTTTTTAATCATGGGGGAGATGGAGATATTATGAACTGAAGTGGTGTACATTTGAATGAAAGTGCGCGGGAGATTATGGAAGTGGAATGGAAATGCTAAGATAAGTCAAGTAATTTTAAAAGCTTCTAAAGAAGATCAGGAGCTTTGGGAAGTTCTTCCAGAGTATTAGATTATTTTTAAGACTTTCAAAAAATATCAGGAGCTTTTAAGAATATTTCTGAACACTGAAAAGTGTAAGCTTATTAACTGAAAGCTATTTAAAATTGCTTGAAAACTCTGTAGAAATTTAAGATAATTCAGTTTAAAAAATTATGGAAATAATGGAAAATTTGTAAAACTTTAGAAAAAAAGCTCTAGTAAGCTTTCATAGAAAACTCTAGAAACCTTTAGAAAGCTTTATCGCAGAAACCTTTCTTAGAAAGCTATAGAAAGATTTAGAAAGCTCTAGAAAGCTTTATGGAGAAAATAAAATTGAAAGGATGAAAGCTCCTGAAAGCTTCCAAATCAGAGCTTTTGGGAGTTTTTCTCCAAATGTCGAAGTGCTTCAAGCGGTGTACGTCCTTTTGACCATAATATCGATAATATCTCCCTCTTGAATTCAATGCAATGCCAATAATTTCGGTAAACTAGAATGCTCATAATCGTGTTTTATGAGGAAAACGAGGAATACCATCAAATACTCACAAAATGTATTAGCCTTTCTACATTTCTGAGGAATTGCAATTAGAAATTTCCATAGAACAACATTGGCTTGTTGTTCAAGAAAATTAAGAGCTTTTGAGCACTAAAAAGCTCCTCATTCGACTTAATGGATATTTGTTGCTTTTCCTGATTTTTTCGGTCTTTTTTGAAATTCAACACTAATGCAGAAAATACTCAAAAAATGATAAAAAGTTTGATCGCTTATCACTGAAAAATAGTAAAAGCTTTGAAAAATCTTAAATTTTCCTGTATTTTTCAAATTTTTCACACACTCCAATTAAACTCTTGAGCACAATTTTTTGTCGTTATGCAAAGCCATCACTTCTGTAAGTATAAAAGGGCATTAAATGTGCGTCAATTAAGCAGCACCAGACACACTTCTAAGGTTTCTTGCTGTGCAAATAATGCGTGCATAGGATGTTGAGAAAAAGTGCATGATAAAATATTTTATGATGATACGATATCGACACTGTAATTTATGAGAAAATGCCTCCATGCCTTTATCTAACTAGGTTAGAAGTGACTTTAGTAAATTAAATGCCCATACCGACTTCACCTTGTCACTCAAAGTGTATTTGTGTTTGACATTCTGGATGAAATAACCCATTAAATTGCACACACAAATGAGAGTATAATATATAGTGCGTGTCAATTTAAATGCCACACACTTTTCCCTGAGTGTTTCGTATCATTTTTAAAGAATCAGCAGCTCTCTTTTGGGATAAAAATTCGCGCACACATACATTCATAGAGCCAATGGAAACAAAATGTTTATTAGTTACCCCACATGATGAAGCTGAGATTCACGGTGGTCAGAAGAAGGATCTCATGAGAGCCACCAAGAGGCTAGCAAGTTCCTTCTTTATATATCTTTCCCATATTACTTCATTCGTATTGTCAATGGGAAGAAATAATACTCTTATTTACGGAGATTTTGCACCTTCTCCACAATCTCTTGACAAAAGGAGCTCTTTTTGTGCCGTTTTTCCTCGAAGACATTACAAGATCCTTTTCCCATGAAAGGAATCTCTGTGGGAGAAAGCAAGATGCACAAAGAGCAAGTGACACGTTGCACCTTGAGCCAAAGAATCAACTAATACCCTTGGCCTTTTCAATTGTCCGGTGTATTTCACAGGAAATTTGCTCGATTTGTCCTCGATAAAAGAGTAGAACATTAGTTTTGACCATTTGAATGGGATGTAAATCATGTGGAAGATCAAGTTTCGCTCCTGCAAATTTCTAAGTCTTAAGTGAGTATCCCACGTCTGGCACCATTGTTACTCTTTCCAAGATTAACTGAGCGTTATATATTTTTTATATTTCCCACGAAAATGATGAAAAATTATTGTTTTAACTCCAAATTTATTTTCTTATCACAACAGGAAACTTGAAAATAAACTGAGCAGTTAATCTTAATGTTGAGAAACGATAAAATTGGTATTCATCTTATCTAACATGCTCTCTACAAAAGGATCTATTTTTCGTGAAAACGATCATGTTAAATCTCCCAAAGATCACACAATAAATACCAAAAATCATCCCTTTTAAATGCTCTCTTGTTTTTTTCCTTCTGGCTTACAAGGGAGAGATATGAGAGGTATTTTTTCCAGGAACTCTGACAGCAAGAGTGCCTCATTCATTAATTGAAATCAAAGGCCAAGAGAGCCGTGTGGCAGCTCAGAATCCCATGAATTGGCCGCCTCTGCCATGCGAGATGTGTTGGTGCGAATGTAAATCGTCTCCTTCGCATACCATTTTGGCCATATAAATGAATGAACATCTTCTTCAGGCCTCCTCCATTCTCTCGTGTTCACCATTTCGAGGCAACTGAAATTAGATGATGGTTGGGGTGTTTCACAAGAACGACGAGAGGGCAAAAAGATGTGCATGGAGGCGCCTGGTCGATTGCTTAGGAGCATCCCAGGAGATGATGATGTGGCCAGAATTTAGCGGTTGAGTGGTCAGAGATCTTCATGGCTCCAGCGATCAATTATCCTTCAGGATGTTTGTGTCCCTCTTCAACGGAGAAATTTCTCAAGTGGCCAGTGAAAGGACATATAAATTATCCCGTTTTGTGTGACTTTTTTTTTCTTTATGTGTGGGAGAGAAATGTCCGAGAATTCTCGGGAATTGGTCCACTTTGGCCTTTGCAAACCAGCAACATGAAATATTAGCTGCTGATCATTTGATCCGTTGCCGAAATTAATGAAGTCCGGAGCGATAGTTTTGTAGTCGTATCTAATTTCTTGGTACAGATTGAATTTGCCACAGTCTCGTGTGCAAACAATGCCCTGAAGTCCTACAAGTTATTTTTAGCAATAGTCAGAAATGCAGAAGCTGATACTCAAATTCTGTCTAGAAATTATGGGAAATTGCTTCTGGATTATTTTTCCCTTCAAATTTGACTGATTTTAGATAGAGATTTAGGAAAAATCATCTTGGATTACTCATTCAATTTAATTTTTTAATTTTATCAAATAATTGATACACATTTTGGATGTTTCTAGAAATTTTGAAATATATTGCCAGATTAAATTTTTCAACAATAACAATTTGCGTTATTGGTATGTTGATCTCTCGGACAGATCAGAAGATTACCAAGCTCATTCGTTCTTTTACTTATTTAATACTTAAGATAAACCCCAAAATATCCTATTTTGAAATATTTCACGTGAAAATGCTGATAATGCAAACAATTGACCAAGAAATATCAACAGACCAACAGCACGTGATGATCCACTTATGATCATATGAATACATTTTGTAAATAAAATTCATATTCAACGCCGAACCATGTGAGAGAGGCATCTTGAAAGAGAAAGTGCATAAAAATGCGTCGGTTGAAAGCAAGAGTTGCCCCAGTGAGGCTTTGCATATCAAAAGTAATGCGATATATCGCTATCTGGTATTTAATTGTGAGATATTTTTCTTAAAAATAAATGAGTAAATATTAAGATTTTTCTGCTGTATACTAAGATAAAAGTGCGAGATTACAAGAAATTCTTGGAAATCTCTCATTGGGTGATTCTCTTCACGGGAAATCACTCACTTCCTTCAACAATGTTGCACTTCGCATACAATGTAGATGCTGGATAATTTTTTCTCACCACTAATTAGACAATTTAAAATTCCTGCAAAATTGATCAAGTGAGGGTGACGATAAGGAATCTCCCTCGAATGCGCCAAGAAGGGGCGATAAATTATCCATTTTATCGCTCAATTGAGGTGATTTCTTCCTCACCCGGTGTGTGTCCTCTAATTGCTCCACCGGCGATGGGCATTGTTAGGAGTTGAGCACAATCTAGTCTTGGGGAGGCGCGCACCAAGAATGATTCGTCGTCTTCATTGTAATTCTTGTCCATTTCGCCCATGAGAGATCGCTATACAGAGAGCTCTTCACCGAGGCATTCCCATGTACGATCCTCCGCGTCCCGCCGCACCATCGCGGACAGAAATTGGCTTCTCGTCTGTGAATCTGTGCGCGATTCACTAAAAGAGAGACGGTATACCCTTCTCGGCCCCCAGTATTATAAAAGCGTGAACAGGTTTTTCGGAAAACACATTCCATTCCGCAGCACCGCATAATCACAAAGCCTCACCGACAATTCCAAATGAAATTTCGCAATACGCCAATTTTTTTTACCCACTGCTCGCGTCTCACACTCCTCGCATCCCGGCCCAACCCTCATCCGGAAAGAGATCGTACTCGAGCAGACGAGCCAGCCGCAGCGGAGGATCCGCCAAGTGAAGTGCTTCTTTAGCATTATTTTCAGATTAATATCGACAGCGAAAGATAATATTCTGGATGAGAGATTTGCGGTCAATTTTCAGAATTTTCATTGACCCATTGATAAAGGTATACGCAGACATAATATGGGAGGGAAGGTGTGCAATTTGACACCAAAAATTACTAGGATTGGGTAATTGAAAATTCTCACTTGCGCGCGTGTAAATTTGCCATCTGAGAGGAAATCACCTTGACACTGTAATTACATGCAGAACCTGACAACAGAGTTAAGTGTTGAGCACAATGTTGGTATTAAAAATAATTATAAAATTGAATGAAGAGAGACATGAAGTTGCAAATCACGGGGAATTTATCAATGTGTCAGGAGGATGAAATCGAGAGTTGCTAGTAAGACTCCATCAGGTAATGTTGACTTGGAATACAGGTTCATGGTATTGAAATAGAAATTCAGGGTCTACCTACATTAAAGAGTCATCACTATTACGCATTATCGAGAGTCATTTGATCTTTGCAGGGGTGTTTTATATTAAAAATTTATCATATCTTATTCAGGAGACATGGAGATAATTTTAAAAAAATTATTTTATGCAAAAATTTTTTTTACCAGACTTGGGATTTAGAAACAGCGTAAGTTTTCGCAATTTGGAATATTAAGAAACACCACACTTCCTGTTCTTCGCCTTGTTTGTTCGTTGTTGCTTCGATTATTCGTTAGCTAAGTTTGTTCGTTTTTGCTTCGATTATTTGTTCGCTGTTTGTTCGTTGTTGCTTCGATTATTTATTCGCTAAGTTTGTTCGTCGTTGCTTCGATTATTTGTTCGCTGTTTGTTCGTTGTTGTTTCGATTATTTATTCGCTAAGTTTGTTCGTCGTTGCTTCGATTATTTGTTCGCTGTTTGTTCGTTGTTGCTTCGATTATTCGTTAGCTAGATTAGATTAGATTAGATGGTGGGGGTTGGCCTCCTTCATCCTTCGGGCTCCACAGCAGGTCACGTCTGCTACACCGCATGCCGCAGAATCCATTCCAGTTGAGCTCGCCAACAGCATCCAGGCCTCAATTCGTTAGCTAAGTTTGTTGGTTTCTTATTTCGAAGCTAAGGGCCTCGGCAGACCTGCGCTTAGCGTGGAAGCTTAGCATCTAAAACAAGGCTCAGGGCTCCGATAGACCTGCGTTTAGCAATGGAATTTCCTTGCAAAGTTGGTCTGGTGCTTAGGCTACGCACGATCCTTACAGACTACAGTAAAAGCCCCGTTTTAGCTGCTAATCTTCCACGTTAAGCGCAGGTCTGCCGAGGCCCTAATACTAAGTAAAATAACTAATTCGGTTTTCTGATGGGAACCAAGTCATTAGTTGATTTGAAGAATAAATAATTCTGCTATCGACCAAAAGAAGCTCTAAATCGAATATTATTATTAGGTTTATAAAATTTAACCAAAATTATTACGTTTTTAATTTCGAATTAGCACTAAATAAGTTTAAGTTTAAGGGTTTTCCTCAGTGTAGTCATAGATATAGTATTTAGAAAAAAGTTTTAGCTGTGATTCTTTTTATCTCAATTTTATAGGTTTCTTTATATTCTATTAATTATTCTATCTTGTCATAGTTTTCACGATTTCTAGAACTTTTTTTTTAAATTTGACCTATTAAATTGGCATCAGGGCCATAAGTAATTCAGGATTGGATAATGCTCTTTCTGTATCATTATTGTGAGTCTTCTTTATTTCACTTATCAGGATTAAAGTCGTTTAAAGTAATTCTTATCCCAATTACACGTGTAGACGCAGAGAATCCCTTTGGACATTCCTCCGGTGAGTTGACTTACCCCACTGGAATTTTCCTCTCGTCGGCATTTTGGTGACTCCGAAATTCATCGGGAAGATTCACTTTTTCTCTGCCCTCCCCCCTCCCCTTCTTTGGCAACCAGAGAAAAAACGTGCTTTAGCATCTTCAGCAGCATCGCAGCGACGAAAATGTGGCGCAGAGTGAATGAGGCGAGTCATGAATTTTTCGCGAAATATTTCTCACGGCTCAAGTTTGGTAAAGACTGGCCTGCGCGGACGTTTAACTCCAGGCCAAGAATGCAGACATGGTCAGTGCACGAGGACTATAATAAAATGCACCGAAGAGATTGGTCGGGGTGGGAAGTGGGGCGCGCGAAAAGGTGGCACGAGGGCGGCGGAATAATGAAAAATCATCTCGTTTGGCGAATAAACCATTGAGGTCTTGTGCCTTTTTGCTCATCACCTCCTTCGTTGGTCATACCATCCGGGGTATAAGATGTGGATGGGAAGAAGATGTCGAAGAGACGCAGAAACAATACCAAAGCGACTTCAAAACTTTCATTGTAGAGAGAATGAAAATTACATTGTATTCCATGAGAATGTTGGCCTGGCCAAGAACAATTCCTCACCATCAGCAACCCGAGAATCATGAATTACCTGGTGGGACTGACAAGGGGATGGCGGGACGAAAGAGGCTGAATTTTCAGGAATTATACTTTTTTATTTTTTTTCTGCACATTATATACATTTTCTCTTTCTCTTTTATTCGTTCTCATCTCTCTTTCTCAATAAATCCTTCTTTTGGGATTTTTTGCGATTAATAAGTAAACTATATATCAACAAAAATACTTAACAGCGTATTTTATTTTCTTCCTCGTCAAAACTAACCTTCCTTTCTCTTTCTATAAATTATTATTCTTTTTTTTCAGTCCGGTCTATTTAGTACATTGTGTCATTTTTTTCATTTTTAAATAATTTATTAATAGTTTATTATTAAAAAATTGTTGCTTTGCTAGTTCTTTTTTTCTCTCCATCATCGACTATTTAATCATCATTTCTACACTTTGAAAATTTTATTATTTTCTTTCAATAAAAAAATATATTATAAACATTGCAGTTGTTGTCGCTTTCTTTAGCGCTTTAATATGGCAGTTTAGGGTTCAATTGGTTGTTGAGAAAATCAGAAATATCCATTCGCAAGGAAAGATTATTAAAAAATAAAGAATATTTCTAAATATCCATAGAAAAATATATATCATTTTTTTAAATTGCTTTTTTTCGAATATTTTTGTATACATTTAATAGATACTTTCTTTGTATAATATTCTTTAAAAGTTTTTTTTGTTGCATTTTCTTTAAAATACCGAAAAATATTGGTTACGTAAAATTTTCATTGGTTTTTTCTTTATTATTTATTTCTTATGATTCAGGCATTCAAGTCTTATCTGTTGATTTTTTTCTTTTCATCTTCACTGTTGATTTATTGGATTTTATGTCCAACAAGGAACACTTTTCTCAAAATTTTCCATATCTCTTATATAAACACGTGATTTCACAAAAAAAATATTTACAATTTTTATGTATTATTTGTGTATAACAGTATGTTAAACTTAAACAATTCCTAATCGACTAATTTTTAAGAGTTTCTCTCTTGCTATTATTATTTGCAATATATATATATTATATGTATTAATTGCTAACACTATGACTATTTTTCCATGTTTGTCAAATTCTTGAAAAATTTGCAAACATTCTCCAAAAATCCCATCATCTTTGCACACTTTACGCCCTCCTTTCTCAAATGACTTGGAAGCACCGAAAGTGTTTTTCTTGGCAGTTATTTTTCTTTTAAATAAAAAATATATATGTAAAAAATATTGGAATTAATTAGGCCAAAAAGGTTAAGACAAAATTTCATGGTCCTGAGAAAGGAGAGAAAAACGTGAGTCTTGCAAGAAAGTCTTCCCTAACTGTGGAAAAAAATGCTAAGTTATCCTTACTTGTTGTATTGTCCTTCTCATAATGTTTTGTCAGTAAATAATAAATAAGCGTATTGAAATATTGTTGTTTTGCATATCCTGGGATGGTATTATTCTCTTTCATTCTTGTATACATTATCTGGCGCTCACAGAATCCATATGGATTGTGTGTTAAAGAAGACTACAATCAATAAATCAGAAGTGCTAGAGACGGAAATTTCTATACAGCTTTTTTCTTCACCTCCTTCCATCATCTTTCTCGCGAGTCAGCTTAAGTTTTTTAACTAAATATTAGTTTTCTTTCTCGCTCACGCACTTGTGGGCCACCCCGTTCTCTTTAGCATAAGATAGATTTTTTGCTTCCTTCCTCAACCATAAACTATTTCTTTCTCAGAAGAAGATGATGAAAAAAATCGATACCAAAAAAGGCCAAATTTTTCCCTCTCACTCCCGTCCCCATTTTTCGGTCTCCTCTTTTTAAGTTACAATAGTAAACTTATATGTTATAAAGCTGGTTAACAATATACTACATAAATAGTTTGGTGTTTGGTCCCGAAAGAAAAACATAAGACATTAATATAAATTGACATTATACACATACAGTCAAGAACGCACATTTTTTTTATAACATAGGGGGGCTCACAAATAACACAAACACAGGCGCACAATTGTCTCTCAAGTATAAGATATTAATTATAGCACAAAAGAATTTTTTTCCTGTGATTTATCATCTCATTTCACATGAGCAAGGAATCCGTCGGGAAATGTTCTGCGTGGGGGGAGGTTTTTCATTTGGGGTTTATAATGTGGGGTTTAAGGCGAAATTAAATTAAGGTACCTTTTTCAAAAAAAAATAATTTTTTAGCACCCAACAATTCACTGTGTCTCTCTCTCTCCTGTTTTTGTTGTTGTTATCTTGTTGGTGTTTGATGTCGCGGATGCCTTCCTCTGATGCTCGATCAGAAGTTGATGTCCTGTATGTCCACGGGGGTGCCATTGGACTCTGACTTGCACTTTTGTGGCGTACCCGGAACACCCTGACTCTTGATGCACGGACTATTTGGCGGGGTGTGATAGTAATATTCGGGGGACAGTAGCTTCTTCTGCTCCTGATACACTCTCTCCATTCGTGCCATACACTTGTTAAGTACTTCCTGTTTTTTTTTCGCGCGCAAATTAAGAAAAAAAGAGACACATTAGTCGGCAAATCGACCCCCTGGATGGTTTCATCTGAATCTTGTGAGCATATTTCGTGACATCGCAAGTTAAATTTTTGGGCATTGAAAAGCAATTTGGGCTAATAAAAAAAGTCATGTCTATGCCCACATGCGATCATTAAGCGACTCATATGTTTCTTACCTCCGTAATGCTGCCCTTTAGAATACGATCGACTAATTCGCGAATTAAATAGCACTCATGCACCATGTCACGCTTGAGACCATTCACGGAGACAACCACACTGGCAGCTGCTATCGTGCTGGGGAGGAATTCACAGAAATTTTCTGGAAATAAAAATAAAGAAACAGTTTGAAAATAAATAATGCCATTCAGACTTCCGTTAACCAATGTTTTGTGTCTCCGCAAGAATAGATTGGGAAGAGACGTTAAGAAATTGAAGGATTGTTGGGGTCAGGAAGGAAAGAAGTCATTAAGTGACTTTGTGGTTTGATGATCTATCAGGTGGATCTATCAACTTGGAAAGATATAATGTCTTTGCCCAGAGGGTAAACTAGTCTTCCACTTAAGATATATACATACATATTACACTGAGGAGCGATATTTTGATATTCAGGCAACATTTTAGAGATTTCTAAGAGACTTGGGAAGCCTTAAATCAACAAAAATGAACTAAATTCAAGTTTGTTAAGTCAAACCAAGGAAATAAAAAGATGAAGACTTTTCAATTCTCAATAAAACCACAAACCAATTTCCACATGATTATTCCCACACAACAATGCTCGTTAAACCTTCATCAAATCATAATCCGATAAGTGGATTATTCATATCCCGTGAAATGTATGAATGAATGAGTAAAACCCTCCAACCCCGGGCCTCCAACAAAGCCAAGCCCATTATCGAGTTAGCTAATTTTAGGAGAAAAATATCCTTGAAAGAAAAAACGAGCCCAAAGAATTGTAATAGGATCTCCTCAAGACACTAACATGGATTTTCGTGAAGAATTAGAGAGGCTCAGCGCGAATCTCAAGACTTGATCTCGCTCGCACATTTTTTTTCACATCGCCGAGGCACGCAGTTTATTATGTAGCAAAAGTTAACAACAGTTGAAGAAACGAGGCAAAAAAAGACATCCAATATATTCTCATCTTTGCGGTTTGACCGGGCCCAGAGGGGCTTCCACAGCAACACCCCATAGAACCTTCATCTCATCCAGAGCATTAACAGTCATTTAAGTATGGGGAGTAGAGATGGGAACATGGACAATATTTCTGTTTATGTTGGCACATTGTGTGAGCGAGATTGTGTGGCTGATGAGGGAAGAGGCAAATGAAGTGATCGCCAAAGGAATCCCAAAAAATTATTTCGTCGGCGCCTCTAAATTTGTCGGGGTGATAAAACATATCCATTTACAGACTGTTCCTCTCATGCGATCGATTTTCACCATGTCAGCAGTCTTTAATCAAGGGTACGTCCTTCAATATCTCAGGGCATTTAAAGTCCCTTGCGGGTAGTGAATTTAAATGCAATTTAAAAGGACTCTGCTGCTCTGTCTCGTCAATAGAGGGAGTATAGGGCGCCTATATAAGAGAATTGCGCATGAACATCCAAAATTGGCTGGTCCATCAGTATCTCGAGTGATCTTGCTCCCAAATAGCCGATTATGTGGTCCAAACCAGAGAGAGAGAGAGTGGCTCAGATCTGTAGCTCCTGATTCTGGCTTTGAGCCCTCGTTTGGACTTTGGAGCATTGGCAATCAAAAAGTTAGGGGCCCCGTGTGCAACAATCCCATCCTCAACATCTCACATGCAAATGAGGTCGTGCCGAAAATAACAATAAGCTATTGGAATTTTTCTTGTGCATTTTTCGTGTGGTTATTAGCTGGCGCAGCTCTTTGAGGATGGCATGGCTCGCAGACGCCGCAGTGGATGTGGAATGAGAGAACAAGACAAGGATTTCTTTTTCCAGGCGCGCGGTTTACGATTGTAGATCAATCTCACTTGTTCTTTTCATCTTCTTTCTTGGGCCTGTGGACCCATCCTCCGTCCCCGGCCCATTGGCTGCTGCACAAAATATTTCTCGGAAATTGTAATTTGATTTAGTGTAGTTCCTTCTCACGTCGTCGGCGTCTGCTGGTGTGTACAGAATCTCCTCTGCGTGGCTCGTTTTTTTCTTCTTCTTCCTTCTTTGCTCTCTCTCTTCCCTTCTCGCCATATATCCTTTGTTTGATAGAATTGTTATCACCAGTGGAATTTTCTGTGTAATTTTCTTAACATTCCATGTATTATGTAAATCATACGCGAAGGTTGAGGGTGTTTCCAGCAGTGAGAGAGCCCCAGCCACATTGAATAATTGTTGCAATGGATCATATTTATGGTGGATGTTACTTGACTCTCTGGTATGTTGTATACTGGTTCATGCACAAACCCATGAGATGAGGACTTTTGTGGTCACCACAAATCCATCTTTCGCACTTCTTCTGGGGGCTCTCTCTCTCCTTTAATGTCCAATTGTACCAGCCAGCCTCCGTGGCCATCTTTCTCTCTCCCCCTCCTTCGCCACTTTGTCCATTCAAAAGGAATTTTTCACTCGGCAATTTTCCCACACCAGACCCCGCAGTTGATGGTGGGCAAATTCACTGTTTCGAACATGCCATCAAGAGAGCACAATCATCCCGCACCAAGGCAATCCAGTCGCGCGGGATGATGGAGTTTTTGCTCTCTTCGCACCCATTCTTCAACCATATTCACGCACCATATTTTTCTATACATATTATGCGATGTATTAATGCTCAAAACAGCCACCGACCTCCCTCATTTGCAGCCACACAGACTGAAAGAAAAAACTACCAGTGCTCAGGGACGTACGGCATCCGGACACCCCGTCCCATGCCCATTCAAAAGGATAAATATTCAACAAGTGAGCATCTTTGCATTTTTGCACCAAAGACACTAATTACAAGATTTTTCTAGAGCACCAAACAGACTGGATTGTGCATAAATGGCAAAATATCGTTATTTTTGCTCAAAGGGGTGCTCAATGAGAAAAATTTTGCCTCTAGAGTGTTTCTCTGATCTACAGGTTGATGGTTTTCATTAAATTTGAACTTAAATTTAAGATTTGAATGCTGCTTAATAGCATAGGTATTCCAGAAAAACTCAAAGAAAGAATATTGCCATTCCCTCGAATCAGAAGCTTTCTTAAGGCTTTAAAGCTCCTGATTCAACTGAACAGCATTTTTCGCATTATTATTAAGGTTTTTCCAAAAATTCCTTTTAGGAAAATTTCAATTATGCAGTAGAGAAAGTGGAACTTTGATAGTTTTAGTTTTCCACTCAAAAATGCGATAAAAGAGCATTCAACTGTAAGAAAGTGTTGACAGGACCGACAGGACCTTAATCAGATCAATATTTTCATACATTAAACTTCATTTTGATAAGGAACATATATAATACAGGGATCGGTTCCATATAGTTTTAGCTCAGAAACTCTAATTGAGGATCTATTCAGACCGTTTTCAGAATATTTCTTTTCCAGTAAAAAAGACTTTCGAAAAGAGATCCAAAAATTTTTTTTTTAAATTTCTATAAACTCGGTGCACAGACTCGTCTTAGAAACAAAGACACTGATAAGCTACATAAGCTAAAATATTCCATGATAGCTTATCGTGACGTGCGTAAAAATCATTAAGTGTTTTTTTTTATGAATTCCACATAGCTATTCATCCTTCCCGTAACACTTCAGTGAGGCATTGAAGTCTCCTATTATTGGCCCCTCGTCCCGAGTGTTGGTGACAAAAACACAATTCATTCATGGGCAATTGCAAGAATGCGTTGGTGAGACAAAGAACACCATCTCATGATGGTTAAATATCAAAATTAATCAGATTCCTATAGCATGAGAGGAATGCATTCCATCCTCTTCGGCGCAGCTTTTCCGCGAAACACTCGAGCACATGGAAAATTTGCTGATGCACGAGGAGAACGCCGGGGACACTATCAGTGAACTTGATGCATGTTGGGGTGCGACAAATTCACAAACTTTGCTGTATCTCTTGGGAATTCTTTTTCACTTCTTTTTTTTACATTCATTCTGTCTTTTTGCAGTAAACAGAGCCCAACATGCGCACACACATCCAAAAGATACGATGAGCGGCGATTAATATAAATTTCATTCATAAAATTTGCCGGACGCAGACATCCGTTGAGGCGAAAAAAAAACGTCACTGAAGCACTCTCAGTGCATCCAGAAGTGGAGGAATAAGCCGCGGGCGCGGAGTTGGCAAAAAGACGAGACTCCGTAGACCGCAGAGGGGCATCCTCTGGGTATGGGGACTATATCGGCGGCAATCTGAGCATAATGGGTGATTTTCTGACAACACACACACACACCGCGCCCCCAGGCGCCCCGCAACTCATGTTGCCCCAGACGCGCGATGAGATGCAAGATGGGAAATATTGCAAAATCTCAACGGCCAACACCAATGGTCATGGGCATTTATTATGTAATAATTATCTAAGGCACATAAACAGCTGACGCTCATTATTTTCACACACATTTCACGCGAAATCATGCCGTCGCCAATTGAGCTCCCAACACTCTCCCCAGAGATCAGCTGCATCCGTTGGGTGTTTTTTGATCTCTTACGTCCGCTCCTTCCAACTCACAAACATCTCTCCCCCATTTCTCAATGTGGACACACATATCTCAATGAAATTCTGCCAAAAATTCTTATGAGCTGATTCATCATCTTGGGCCCCCCGAAACACACCAGCCGGTCATTCTGGAGAATTAGCTTAAGTGATTCACAACTTGCGTCCCTTTTGTCACACCATCATCAATCATTTAGCGCCTTCCCGCAGCTTCTTTTCGCATCAGTGAATTAGTGAGGGTGGGACAAAAAATATTTTTGATGGATTTGCAAAGAGATCTCCGGAAGGAAATCAAATGATTTTCATTAATTTTTAAATTCAAGAAAGAAAATTCTATAATTGTGTCTATGATAAGCTAGCGTGTCTAGCATCCAAGACACTTTTTTGTCGGTTTATTTTTGAATCTCCTAACCAAAAGTTCCTCGCTTAAAATCTTTCTAAATTCTTTGCAAAAAGACCCTCCACTTGTGATTGAGACAAATTGGTCAGTTTCTTGAGCAACAATCGAGGCGAGCACCTTCCACCTCCCTTCTTATCATCCAGCCCATTTTTTCTCCCTCCTCGAGCGCGCGATTTTTCTCGGGGAGGTGCAGCAATTTCATCTTGTAAATCTCATTAGCGGCCTGGTAAGTCTTTAATCTTTTCTCCTCCTCCTTCTCCCAGGGCGCTCGCGGGGAGAGAGAGAGAGA
>CAKKOB020000987.1:1868-30119 GCA_918844115.2 Phlebotomus perniciosus | reverse complement strand
ATTTATACAAAAGGACATTGAAATTTTACGACAAGACCTTCCAGATGCCTCTATTCAGTCAAATATTGCAAGTTAATTGTTATATATGAGACAGGTTAAAACCATCTCATGCAGGCTCTCTTCACAGAAAGTTACATAATTCGTTAGGAAGTTGCAGGAAAATTCATTGAGAAAGTGATGAAAAAAATTCTTTTCAATTTTTGTTTTTCATCAGTTTGCAAATTTTTTACCGTTATCGCCGCCATCTTAGCGTCGGTAGATCTTCTTCTTCTTCCCTACTCCTTCACTTTCCCGACATTTCAGGTAAAAATTCACAAATTGACGTAAAACATGAAAAAACTTTTTCAAACCCTTTTTTCGCGAATTCCCCCATATTTTTCCATCTTAGAATATTACGAGATACAGCAAAATTTATTAAAATTGCATATTAAGTCTTAAAGGAGCACTTTTTCTCACAAAGTCATTTTCATCAATCTCGCAACAAACACCAGCTAATATTTTCAAATACATTTTATACGCACTTTTAATTCCATTTTTCAAAATTTTTTCCCACCTTCTTTCATCGATAAAAATTGATTTTGTGATTATTGCACCGCAATCATTTATGCTTCAATCCTACCACTTTTTTTTCCTTCTAACTATTTATGTGTGTGTTTTTGGCTAAATTAATGCTGAAAGTGTGAATTGGGCTCGTGGAAGACTATTAATAGATAAGGGAGAGATTAGAGGTGGCCAAAAGAACCAAATACTTCACACGAAGCATAAATGAGTTTTTTTGCGGATTTCAACGCTGAATCTTCTCTTCCACATCAAGAGATTTATTAAACTTTTTTCTTAGCTCACAGATGAGTAAAAAATCTCTTGATGTGTTTAAGAGTCCAAACTTTCATTTAATAAAAATTATTTCGAAGGAAATTTACCCACAGATAAGGGCGAAGCCATTATTTTCAGTTTAATTTTTGAAATATTACTTAAAAAAAATTGTAGTTGGCTGGAATTCTTGCTCAGGTGAAGCGTTTTCACCAAATTTTCACTTAAAAATGAACAGAATTGATCAGAAAGCGCTTTTTACTTAAAAAATGAGGAAATCTCTTTTAAAAGCGCTCAAATGAATCTATTCTCACTTAAAAATGAGAAAATCCCTTTCAAAAGCGCTCGAAAGGCGCTTTTTCACTTAAGAAATGATGCAATTGCTTTCAAAAGCGCTCAAATGGCGCTTTTTTAACCTAAAAATGTGAAAATTTCTTTCAGAAGCGCTCAAGTGGCGCTTTTTTTTACCTAAATATCAGAAAACTACTAGTTTATGAGTTCAAATGGTGCTTTTTCACTTTAAAAAATGAGAAAAAAGCTTCCAAAAGCGCTCAAACGGCGATTTTTCACTTAAAAAGGGTGAAATTCACTTAAAAACAGAGTCAAATAGCGCTTATTTTCTTCTAACGTCATTTAACGTTGTACTACTTAAAAAAATTAAGATGAAATCAAACATTCTTACTGAATTAACGGACTAACGCCCTTATCTGCAGCCGAAAACTTCCCTCCTTGGTTTGATGAAGAATGAATTGTTCAAATTGATAGTGTATCAGTGAATAAAATGTCAATTTATCTATTTAGGAGAGGATTTTTCAGTTCCTCTCATCCGGGATTTAATTAAGGATTATGAAAGTTTTATGATTAAATGAGTCCATTCTATCCTTTGCACGGTCAAAAATTGCAATACTTCATCACAATTGACATTCAGCTACAAAATATTGCAATATTCCACCCATAAAAACGTCTTTTTTTATCCACAATAATTCACTTGAAAAATTTTAATCCATGCATGAAAAAAATTCCTAACATTTTCCAAGTGAATTATTGATGTTTTTTTTTCATATAATTTTTAAGAGAGATTAATTTATAATGTGAATTATTTTTCTTTCTTATCTTGTCTTCTCATATGGGGAAAGATATTCACAAATTGTTTAATGCTATATTCATAAAATGAAAGAATTTACGAGAAAACAAACATCCTTTTTTTGTCACTCCGCAAATTCCGCCACTTGATTCGCTTTCGCTCTCACTCAATAAATCGCCATTCCAATTTGTTACTATAATTTTTTTTTCGGGAATAATACTTCAAATTTCACACCCACAATCGCTCTTCTTGTGCTTCAATAAAATTCACCATCCTTTCCACTAATGAATCAAATAATAAAAAAAAATTCCATTACATACAGTTAATTCGTAATGATTTCTTCTATAATTACTTTATAGATATACTTTTTTTTTATCTGGAATAAGAATATACATTATTTTGAGTTTAGATTCCTTTATCAGATTAAAGAGAGATGAATGAAAAGATAAAAGGTGATCGCATTACTATTTGGAAAGATTCTGAATGAGATAAAAGAAAAATTAGAATAGAAAAAGAAAAAACAAAAGTCCCAACGAAAATTAAAAGAGAATTTAACTCTATTTAATAATTGTAATAAGTTTGAAAACTCAGACGATTCTTGAGTCTCTCTATCATTTATAAATTAGCTACAGTTTTTCCTCCACGCTGTGATCCATTACAAATCATGTTAATTAAAAATTTAAGCATTTTTATACTCTTTTTTTTTTCCTTTTATAAATAGTCTTGGGCAGTGATTAATTCATATTTGATTCAGTTCCATTGATAATTTACTTTTTTTATTATATTATATCGGGATTTTATTCTCACTATTTTAATTTAAATTGTTGTTTGTGTATCAATGATAAGAAAAACAATTAAAAGAGATATAATGTCAATGAAACCAACAATGACATCGTCAGATATCAATACAGAAAGCAAAAAAAAAAGCAAATGATAAATGTATTAATTTTTTTCTCACGTGCCCAATTATTCGTATTTTTCTCCTCCTTTTCTCTCTCCTCTTGTGTTTGTTTTTCGGATAAAAAGTCTTCTTACTGTTCATCCTCCTCATCCTCGGACTCAGCCTCCTGTAGCCACGTCAGCCACGAATTCACTTGAAACAGTGCCTTCCCCTTTCCCGGATACGCATCAGTTATATCCTCTTTCCATTGGAGGAACGAATCCTCCTCAATTACGCTCAAATCATAAAGATCGGTGAACCATCGCAAAAGCATTCCTGCAAAAGGAAAAACCAAAAAATAAATATAGGAAATTCTACTTAAAAATTGATCTATAATGACAAACCTTTGGGAAAGTCCAGGGAATAACAGTAGACTTGCAGAGCATAAATAGCTACCAATTGGAGTTTTGGACTTGTTAAATAACATCTCATTATTGGACTGTATTTCTCCAAGTACTTCCTCTCCTTCTCAATTAGAGCCTTCTCAGGATGCTTGGACGTATCAATTCCTTCAGCCATTGTTGTCTCCTGGGAAACAAAGTTAATGGAAATCGTTAAAGATCTGGGCTGCAAGTTTTGAAATGTCCACTCGGTAATATTCAAGTGGAAATTTTGTGTGGCCACACAAAAATTTGTGTGTATGGAGGAGAAGTGAGCGAGAAATTACTGAATGGTAAATTTTTTCAACTGCACGAAGTGCTGCAAAATCTCTGCAGATGATCCCAAGGTTCTGGCCAAAGAAGTTCCTAGTCAAGGAATATTTTTAGAAGAATCCGATAACCAAGTAAATTCATCCCTGTCAACTGGAGATTTACTGTTTATCTTCTTGCTCTATTCAAGAAATTGAAAAACACCCTGGACAGAGATTTCCCACAACTTCCAGACAATTAGATCAGAAAATGCCAACTGTAATCTAATCCCAATGTCCGAACATGTTCAAACAATAAGATTAGATTACACTTAGGATTAGCAGAAGGACAGTCTATTCCAAAGCAATTGGTCAGGAAGTTCTGGGATGAAGCAGCAAAAAATGCCACAAATGCGCCGCAAATACACAAATTGTGGAATCACTTCCACCATTTGATGAGAAAAATGAAAAATTCGCGGGAGACTGAGGGAAGCCTTTCTTCCCAGAGACTGCTGGAGTCACCCAAAGGCACTTCTCCACTCGACAGCGCTGCGAGCGTGTGCACTGCTTGAGCTACTCTACGCGACTGAACTCGTCAACTCATTCCTGGAACATTCGAACTACCCCTAAGTGACTATTGATCCCAGTTAAGCGGGACCACCCGGAAGTGGGCAGCACTGCTGCCAATTGTTGGGGAGGGGACAGCTGGGCATTTTTTCCACAAAATACGGAAAATTTGTGTAGAAATTTTGTGTGAATACTTTTTCTTAGTGAGTACTCTCTCTCGTAAATTCAGAAAGAACACACATAATTTACGAGTATTCTCTCGAAATTATGAGTACGAGTGTTTTTAATACTACTCAAATGCTTAGGCAAAGTTTCCTCTAAGATCTAGAAAGAAATTTAACTAGAAAATGAGGATTCTCTCGAGTTGGAAACCTCACACATAGATTTCGTGTGAGTGTTCAATGCTACAATTAGTACTCGTATAATCCAACAGAAAATTTTGTGTTCTCACACAAACATTTCAAAACTTGGGCCTCTGAACTCCCAGGACATAATTCGACGAGTTTTAGAAGAAAAGTTTGAAGAAAACTTACTAAGAGTTGCTACATATGTATTTAGTTATAAATAATGCGGATAAATCAATTAAAAACCAGAAAACAAGGATTATCCGTCAGTAGATAAGAGAGTGGATCCAAAAACAAGTAACAAAAAATCCTACCTGAGTAATGTACTTGAGCAGAACTGTCATCATGGCCTGGATGAAGCCTGTATCAGCATAGCAGCTGACATCAACATTCTCCTTGATCCACTTGTAGAATTGCTGTGGATTAGGATCCAGCTGGATCTGCTTCCACAATTCCGATTGCACCTTGAGCAGTGGATAGAGGAAGCTGAGATTGCGATCATCCAGTATCTCTGCCATGCGATCCTTGGTGCGATCCGCCTCCGGCAGACTCACCATAATATCCACTTTGCTCTTATTGAACATCTCCAGCAACCCTTGGCGGCCCAACATCTTGTGCAATTGTTGCAACACAAGCAACAACAACGGATAATGTTGACCATTCTCCGTAAACACACCAATGTCCGCCAATGTGCAGAGTTTAGCCACGGCGCCGCGACTCAACAGTGTCGCCACAATTGTTGTCACCCTCGGAATGGTTGATTCACGCTCATTCATCGTGTTGATGAGATGCTTGAAGGCCTCAACTGTTGCATTCGGATTGAGTTTACCCTCCTTCTTCAGCATCGCGAGAAAATCAATGGATCTCTCATGGGTCTCATCACTCCTCTCGAGAATCTCAGTGAAGAGAATCATTACGGCATCCTTCATGAATTTCTCAGGCACTTTTATCTCCATAAACTTTCCCACAATCTCATCAATATTACTCCCCTCAATCTCCGGCAGATACGTCTCAGTGACAAATACTGACACCTTCTTGAGGAATTCCTCCTTATTCGGTGCTTTATCCTTCTTAGCTTTCGGCTGTTTCTTCATCTCCTCCTTCACTGGTGCACTCAATTCCTCCTTCACAATCACCGGATTCACTGGAGCCGGAGCCGCTGTCGGCACTGCATGTCCACCTCCTCCACCTCCTCTATTCTGCATCTGCATCTCCCGATGAACCTGCGGCAATGGCGGATTAGACTCCAGCGATCCCATATAATTGTGATGGATATGATTGGCCGCCGCCGCCGCTGCATTGGCGCGCGGTTGTGTCAATGGCAATTGTTGTTTATTCACATTAATGTTCGCCTTGAACAACAAACTATTGGCCGCCGGACGCATCTGGAGATTCTCCACGGGATCCTGTGGTGTCTGTATGAGGTTCCTCTTGAAGCGCGGCGCCAAATCCTTATTGTTCAGCATATTGCTGGTGAATGAGTTGTTGTGCGAATTGTTATTGCCATGATTGTGCTTATTGTATCGATTGTTGTAGTTCTGATAATTATTCTGATGGGACGCATTGTTCTGATGATTTCGCTGGGCATTGCGATATGAGCCGCCGCCACCGCCGCCGCCGCCACTCGCCATCCCATTGCCACTAGCTCCACTCAATCCACCACCCATTCCGCCATTCGATAGGCCACGCACACCGTCACGCCCACCAAATGCACCGCCGGGTGTATATCTGCAAAGAAAAGAAATAAATGGAGTGATTAGTGGCGCCATTGTGCGGACAAATGGAGTACTAAACAACTTACGGTGATATAATCGGCGAAGTGTTAGCCACAGATAAATTACTGAACATGTCATTGAAGCCAGATGAGAGTCGATTGATCCAATTTTCGCCATCTCGATCATTTCGAGGATCTCTCGATCTGCAGAGAAATCCGAGGATAAAAGGCAATAAAAATTATATAAACTCTATTTATGTATCACATCTGATACATCGTGGACTGATGGATTAAAGAGAACTTGATTGAATTAAATTCAATGAAAAATTTTAAGTGAATTGTTGTTTCTAACTGAGTTATCACACGAGGAATTCGACGCAAGAATTTATTGCATCGACGTAACAACTGGGCGAAAAAGTATCTCCATCTCAACTGATTTACATTGGTTAGAGAGGGACGCCGAAACGTAATAATGAGCGATTATTGCGTTCTCTTTGATGCAAAAATCGCTCGGTTTTTTGTCTTTCTAACCAATGTAAATCAGTTGAGAGGGAGATACCTTTCGTCCAGTTTTTACGTCACTTCTTGCGTCGATTTTTCTCGTGTGATAACTCGGTAATGTTTTAAAAATCTTAATTTTGTGAAATCTTCGATGATTTATTGATGAAATCTGACGGCAGCGCCATATCTGTCAATGACTGACAGTAGAACTGCGTGGAATGTTTCCAATATCAAAAGCCGAGCTCTTCAATGAGCTAAAATGTTTTCTGGAAACGATTTTAAACAGCTCAAAAGATCCCTGACTACCAGAATCAAATATTTTTTTCAATTTCTTGAATTCTTCATCGATTGTCAAAATTGACAGTTGCTGTCAAATAGATCGCAACCAAAACTCATTGTATATTTGACAGTCCAAGATCACCGTGTGATCATTGAAGTGTTAAACAAATAAATTGAATACTAAAATATTGCTATTCAATTGAATTCCTAAAATTTTTCTCATCGCACGAAAGCATTCCACGTAATAAAACAAACTAAGAATTTATAATTTGAAGTAAAATAAACTCACCTGTTGCCAAATGGTCGCACAAGATCCTCTTCAATTCTCAATTGATGAATCGGAACTGGACCCTCAGTAGTGGCTACTTTTCTAGGTATCCAATTGTTCCTTCGCAACTCAATAATGTCGCGCAACATAAACCTTATTCTTGGTGGATATTTTGCCGACAATGATTTCTTCGCCATACCCTGGAAATACTGATTCATCAGCACTTGGCCCTGTTCTGTATCCAGGTTCTTGCCACAAGTTCTGAGCAACTGACACAGACATTCCATGTCTTCGTTGCGCATGTGATTATTGGCATTGGGCTCCAGCAATTGTATAATGCACTGGTGTATAGTGCTCTCTGACACCATACCCAATTTATACAGCTCCCCAATGAATTTGACATTACCAAGCATCTTCTGCTTGAAGATCTGCTGTTTCTCCTCTTCATCTTCTGGCAATAGTGGTGAATCATTTTTCTTTATCAATTCACTATATGTTGAGCGCTTTATAAATCTATCGCGACAGGTGTTCACTATTAAACGGAAAACTGTACATTCATCATTCGGTTCTTCAAAATTCGGCGCTTCTGAATGCAGTCTCTTGCACAATTGTGCATACATAGACGAGTACTTTGGCTCATCTACTGCTTTTTCGAATATCAAATGTATAACACCATTTAATATTTGACGGGAACTGAGATCAATTTCAAGCAAATCACCACTTAACTTATGAAATTTGTCTGGGGTGAGTTTGTTGAGAATACCTCGAACCTGTTTTTTTTGGGCAAAAACAAAATAAAAACAATATATTCACTTGTTTTCCTCATTTTTCATCATAAAGTCTTTTGAAAAGACTCAAATTTGGGTTTCTGGGTCAACAAAATCGTGCGATACACTCTAAAAGAAATTCATTGGTTGATTTCCCCAAAAGTTTATCGTTTAATATTTTGTAAATTCAATCAAATTATTGGCTAATCAACAAAACTTTGTTATTTCTACCAAATATTAGTTAAGAATCTTCCAAATGTTTTGCAAATTCAATCAAATTGTTGGCAAATTAACGAAACATTTGTTAAATTGACCAACATTTCTGTTCAAAAATTTAAAGTATTTGAATTTGACAAATATATCTGTTATTACTACTAAATATTGATTAAAATTCCTCCAATTCGAAGCTGAAAAACTCTTTCAATTCAAATAAACTTTTGTTAAATTGATTAAATTTAACTATTTACCCCAAGTTTTTCAACTTGACAATATAAATAAAAAAAAACTTAGGCTTATTTTAACTCTTTTGTTGATTCAACCAACATTTCAGTGAATCCAACCAATTTTTCTCCTTCAGTGTATCAAAAGTGGGTCAGAAAAAGTGACTGGCAAAAAAATATCTCACCGTTCTGAAAATAGCATCATTTTTGGCCTCTTGAGTGAGTCCATGTTGTGGTAGAAGTGATGGAGGGACCCAGCGTCTAGATGCGGGGGGGACTGGTGTCTCCCTCCCCGTGACACGAGACTCGGGCCCCGTTTGCCTGGGGGCTTCCGTCTTGATTGGTGGCGGTTTAACGCTCTGAGATACGCGCTCCGTCACTCTGCCGATAGCGCGTGAACCTCTTGTGTTCGTCTTTTCTTGTCTTCTAATTCCTTCTTCTTTTTGTTCTTCGTGCCTTTGCGTGTCTTCAAACACGAATCTTTCAGTTTTCTCGGCCGGCTGTTTGTTGTTACCTATAAAGGTAAAAATCAGAGGGAAAAATAGGGATGTTTCTTCTCCTTATTCAAAATATCTTTTGTCTGATGAGATTTTTCCTATTTTCTGGGTCACACAACACACGCTTCATTCATAAATCAATGGCAAGCCGAAAAAAAAATACAATTAGGAATTACAGTGAAGAATAATATGGGCGTCTATTGTTGAATGGGGAGAAGGATTAGTGTTATCAGCAGAAAAAATCTCTCACTTGAGTGATTAATATGCTCTGTCGCCTTCTTCAAGGGAAATCACGAAGGCAAACAAAAACATGGACTATTTTCGCAGTAAAATGCACTTTACTTGTTCATCTTTAACATTTTATAGATCACGTTTTCAAAGTATTCCCGATTTAGCCATTTAAATTGAAATGCAGTTAGAAATCTAGTTAGAAATCAAGATTAACCATTCATTTTGATAAGACGAAACAGAAATCACTGTTTCTAATGTTTCAAAAGGCAATTTTTACGAAACCTTCGATGAGTTATCGGTGATATTCAACGGTGGCGCCGTTGACAAACAACGGCTAACAGCAGAGTTAAGCTAAACGTTTTTTAAAAGTTAACAGTTCTTAAACTACTTGCTTATTCTGAACATTTTTAAAGAGCTTAGCAGCAATCGTCAAGATTGACCTTCCCTGTGAGAGCTGTGAGGTAGAACAGAAAACAGAACGCAACTAAAATTCATCGATTCGATAGTAAAAGAAATCGCCGTACGAACAATGAAGTGTTAATCTGTTTGGAAATTTTGCTTTGCCAAATTTCACACCCAATCGAAATCTTGACCTAATTTTAAACGCATTTTTTGGTGCGTAAAAGACAGAGGAAAAAAAAATAAAAAAAGCCAAATATTACCGATCGTAATAGTTTATTATTTAGCAAATCTTTCATTTGATTGAGACAGTAATGTGAACTCACAAAATTTGTTTTCTTGTAAATCTAGGTCGCCTATAATTTTTCTTCAACTGTTCCCAAAATCTTTTGAATGAATTTCAATGTAAATTTTTGAATAAATAAAATTGAGAACAGTTTTCCCTAGAGGGCTAATTTTGGGAACAGTTAGAATCCCAATGCATTGAATCCCTATCTTGCAATTCCTCCTGGAGAAGACAAAGAAATAGGCCAAGAGGACTATTTCCGCCGGTGACTCACGATACCGAGACTTTCTTTGTTCACATGAAATGCGCTTCTTGGGAATCGGTTCAGTGTCATCATTTGGAGGAAAATTCCGCAAACAGCGGGACTTGCTGTGACGTCATTTCAAAATGGAGCCAAGATCAAGTGGAATTCCATTGCGAAATGCTTGGGTGACTTTCGGGGGGATTTTCTCGCCCACAGACGGTCATGGAAAGTCACCTGGAGGCTGAAAACCCCCACACAAGGGACCCAGGTGAGAATTTAGGGTGAAAAAGCCCAAAATGTGCGAGTGGGAGGAAATTCTTGGAAAGGAAAGAGGGAGAGAGAAAAAAAAGAAGGTAGACAATGGACTTCGCAACGTGTCAGCCATCAGCCAATTTTGGGGCATTTTTCACCAATTTTCCCCCATCCGGGACTTATTTTCTCGCTTTACTTTACGCCCCTGAGCTCTGAATTGTCGAAAGAGCTGGAAAAGGGGTTTAAAATCGGAGAGAAAAAAGAGTTGCGCATCATATTTCTTTGTCGTCTCTCGCGAATGAACTTGGAGGAAGCCATTTGCCTTGGACGCGCCACCAATCGACACTTTTCCAGCCACTTTTCACACTTTTCCCACCCGTTGGGGGCCACAATTCACACAACAACTTACAGTAAGTCAGTCAAACAGGGGATTAATGGGGTTCTCAGGGGCTTCTCAGGGATTTCAATGGAGTAAAATGTTGAATAACTTACAGGGCCGAAAAATCTTCACAGAACTGATGAATGAAAATGGAGTACAGTGACTAGCAGCGTCGCGGTGGTGAGTAGATAAATCTCGCGTGATCGATGAATCGACGAGTGACGTAACCTCAAATTCCAGTTTGTTTTGATTTGAGCGGAAGTGAGGGAGTCCTTGGATTTCATCCAAAATCTCACGGGATATGAATCGCTTTGAGTATCGGGAAGCGCGTCTGGGGCAGACAGAGCAGTTTGTGGCCAAGGAGAAGAATATCAAGCTGTACGATGGGGAGGAGAAGACAAACTTCGAGGAGGGGGAGATTGTTCTGACATCGCATCGACTGTTTTGGGGAAGAATTGGTGAGATCTCCTCGGGGATGCGTGTCCTCTGCCTCCATCTCAAGTATGTGGAGGCGCTGGACGAGGAAACGGCGAGTTCCTTCATCTTCGGGAAGAAGAAGCGAATCATTGTACAGTTGAGGCCAGTGGAGACGGACAAGGCGCCTGGGCCGATGGAGTACAGCACAGCGGCGTATGTGAAGTTGTCCGGGAAGAGTGGGATAGAGGAGGCGTTTGTCAGGGCACTGCAGGAGACAGTGGCAGCACGTCTGTGGGATGTGGAGGGAAGCAGTGGTGAGAATTCCCCGGAGAAGCGACCAGGAATAAAACTGAGAACGGGAATTGTGGGCATCGAGAGGGGAATCCATGAGAGACAGAAGCAAACAGATGAGAGCATCGCAGTGGCTTTTCAGGACATGAAGAAACTCATGGGAATGGCCAAGGAGATGGTGACAGTGTCCAAGGCGATCGCCACGAAGATCCGCAATCACGATGGAGACATCAGTGAGGATGAAACCATCCGATTTAAGGCGTATCTCATGAGTCTGGGCATTGATGATCCGGTGACGCGAGGAAACTACGCAACCAACACAGAATACTTTGGAAGTCTGGCCAGACAGATCACTGAGATGCTGCTGGACACCATCACGGAAGCTGGAGGAATGATGAGTCTCGCGGATGTCTATTGTCGCGTGAATAGAGCTCGGGGATTGGAACTGCTGTCGCCGGAGGATCTTCTGGGCGCTTGTCAGCTCATGGATGGCCCAATGAGGTTGAGACAATTCCCCAGCGGAGCGATGGTGCTTCAGCTGGACTCCCACAATGATGAGATCGTAATGGAGGAGACACAGCGACATATTGAGGAGCAGGAATCACTGACTGTTGAACATTTTGCTCGCAATAAAGGGATTTCGGTGCTTCTGGCTCAAGAGAGACTCTTCACAGCTGAACGGGCGGGAAGAATCTGCAGGGATGAGTCACTGGAGGGACTGAGATTCTTCCCGAATCTCTTCCTGCGAGGCATGGAGGCTTAGAATTGATTGTTGGAAGCAGAATGGGTTGTGTCTTGGCTAATTTGCACTCAAAAAAAACATGATGTTGAAAAGTTGTATTATTAAAAAAGATTAAATAAAAACAATTTATTGATTACTGAACGGCTTTTTTCGAATATGCAAGAGATTTCTTCGAAAAACGACAGAAAGCTATGAGTGAAAATCATTTAGCCAAGACACCAACCTATAATACTTCTGAGGATCATCCGAGACACAAAAGCCAATAAACTTTCACAAAATCTTTTTTTTATAAATTCATCTGTAAAATCAAATACAATTTTTTTTTCTTATCAGGGAAAAACGGAAAGTTCAGAAAAGGTCAAAGTGCTCCACAAATTCCTGGAATCGCTTCGCTCCGACACAGACAGCCACGAAAGTTTCATCCTCGTGCTGGGCAATGCCATCCTTAAAGGCCTTGCAGGCGTCATAGTAGGGCTTGAAGAGATGTCCCTCCAGCAGCCTGTCGTTCAGGTGATGCAGGAAGGCCACCTGTTCCGCCACCAAAGCGCACTGCTCGATATCCAACGGTCGCAGCCCAAAGGCGATGTCATCCTTGTCTGTGAGCGGAGTGATTGGGATCTTGAGGTGTTTCAGGATGCAATCCCGCACGCTGGCGGGTGCCGTGGATCCCGTGACGGCTGTGTGAGCGATCCAAGTGTCACTGACGCTGGCCAGCTGAATCCCCTGGGCGAGGAAGAAGTCCCCCACAGCACAGCTATCGTGGATGATTTTCTGCGGAAGTCTAGCTTCCAGGATCAGCTTGACTTCAACAGGGATGCATCCCAGATTCTTTAAATCAATTATGAAGATTTTCTTGCGAGTCGCCATGGCCAGGAGAGATCCCTGGGGTGAGAATCTCCCCTTCCGACCACCAATAACATCCACTGCGATCTTCTCGGCCTCCTTGAGCTCCTCCACTGCTGCGAAGTACTGCTTATTTGTCTGAGTGATATAAGAGAAGTTGCAGAGGGCATTCTGAGTCACCCTGATCTCCTCATCTGTCAACACAATCATCATACTGGACTCCGTGGAGGATCCGGATGACTCCACGGGGACATCCTCAATGGCCCGAAGAGAGACAATCTCGTGGACAGCGAATGTGGCAGATCTCGTGTAATGTCTCATGGTGTTAAAGTCCATAAGATTAGCCACCCGGATGGTCTGCGCCCCAGCATTGTACTCCCTGAACTCCCCGCGCAGCTTCTTCTTCTGCAGCTGCACCAACACCTTCTGACCCTCCTGAAATGCCTCGAACTCCATCTCCTCCCCCTTAGTCCTCCTTGCCCTGTCTCACCGGTCGGGACTCTGTCTCAAAGTACGCCCGATAGATGTAGAAGAAGAGCGCCACGTGCAGAGCCACAACAGCCACAACGGCGGAATAGATGTTGCCGGTGACTTGAGACAGCTCCAAATACTGATCGAAGATGTACCACTTGGAGCCGAAGAAGCACACAATCGGCAGGAAGATGATCAGCAGGCAGTAGAATAGGACCGTGAGGAAAGTTGCCGGACTGGGCGATGCTGAGGAATCACCCTGGAAAGAAAGAAAAGCGCGCGTCATGTGACTGGAATTTAACGCTGATTTCACGCCCGGAAACTCACTTTCGATTTGTTTTTCTTGGACATTGAGGATTACACTGTCTCGGGAGCACTTGAAGGGGGACACCGTGGCGTGGACGGTGCAGTTTTGTGGATATTTTCACGAGGAAATTAAGCCCAGAAAACAGGTGAGGGAAAACACTGTCAGTCCAGTGGCGTGCCTAATTTTTACACTGCGCGATGACGATGTAACTTTTTTTGAGGTGGTGTAATAAAATGTATAATTACAGGAGGAATTTTTTTACAAGATGTATGAAAATCCTAAAAATCCTAAAATAAAAGTTATTAAATGTTAAAAACTTGTTAATAAATGAAAAGGAGTCCATCTAAGATATTCTGTAAAACCTATTTACCGATATTTACTTGTCTCATAAATATTTAATGAATATTTTTGAGGTTATCGAGGTTTTTCACCTAGTTTTCTCTACATTCACTAGCAAAAATAATTGTATTATGTTTTGAAAGCTAAGAAAACTCGGAAATCTCTTTATTTTGCCTTTTAAGACGTTTTGTGTTGATATTTTTATTATTATTTACACAAAAAAATTGAAACATATCTCATGGTATCATATTTTATTGATTCTGTTTCGTATTCATTAAAAAAAAACAATAATTTTACAAAGTGTTTTGTAATAAGATTTGAAATAGATTTCAAATTCAATAATCGTATCGTAAGAAATAATATTTTATAAAGAGCGTCTTACCAAAAGTCTAACTTAGCGAACTTTATTACATTTTGAGAAGCTTGAGAAGCCTTGCAGATTTTCACTATATGAATTAAATTAAATTCATCCAGCGATCTTGTTTCGGTACCTTAAAATGTGATCTTTATTCGCCCAGAAGTATACAAAAGCATGAAATCATAATGTTTCTGTGTGTCATGAATCAACGGTCAGTTGATCTTTGGCGGAACGATGATTTCTAACAGTAAAAAATGATGTTTGGAACAGCTAAATTAAAAGACAAAGAAAAAATGATCAGTTTTGTCGCCGGATTTAGTGTCTGTAGGTGCGAGCTTCGTCCTCCTCCTTCTTGAGCCCTTGCACCAGCACCAAGCTCAAGACACCGTTGATCACATGCATGAGTGCCAGGGCCATAGCCAGACCAGCCACCCATCCCGATTTGTCCTCCAGGAACCACGTGAGTTCGTCCACGCAACCGTGCCAGAAGGCATTTCCGGTAACGGTGTCTCGGCACTCTCGTGGCAGAGGATGCTTCAGGACGATGTAGTCATTAGGACCATCAGCTCCGCAGCAGCCAATCTTAGGGGAGAAAATGTTTAAGCATTAAAATGAGGATTGTTAGATGAGAAATGTCGGAGTTTTATTACAGATTCTTGAATCATCTTCAAGATGTCCGCCGATGGTTGATGGTGAGATGACGCCATTATAAGACGAGTGATTGTATCGTAGATTATAGGCTGAATATTTGATCCTATCGTACTGAAGCTGAGCAGAACAGCAGCACCAACTGTACCGATCAGGAAGCAGAATCCTTGCGTGCCGATGAACTGAAATATCCCGAAAAGAAGTGGTGATTTTGAGGTTAAGTGATCAGACGCGAAGGAACCTGGAATCCTGTGAACCTACCATGAATAGGGCAAGTGTGTGCTCCATCAAGGCACTGCAGCAGCCGAGGAAGGACGTTACCATTACGATAATACTCATGCCAATGAGAATGTAGATTCCGATGTAGTAAGCATGGATCTCAAGGATATCCACCCAATCGGCAAAGCCTGGTTCAGCCCTAATCCAAACGGTAAGAGCGAACAGAGCAGCAGCCACCATCTATCCGAAAAAATAAATTAAATATCTCTTCTTGACCGCCATCTTTACTAAAACGAGTCTTCTTCTTCTTCATTTTAAGATAAAAGTAGAATAAATTAAGAAAATTAATGATATTCTCGCGTAGGAAGGACTTAATCATCCGCTCATTCCAGGAAAAACACTAATTCAGTGTAATATTATCGCCCATTTTTCTTTCAATCCATATCTTTCCTCCATAGTTGGGTGTATTGATAAGATAAGGGCTTAAAACGTAGAGAAATGAGGCAACCGCGCGCCATGGGCGTAGGAAAATGCCTTTTTCACGCACGGAAGTCACCAAAGACAGGATAAATCGGATAAATCCTTACCCAAGCACAAATGTTGAAGCAGAATAGCGTATATTTGATGCATGCAATCTGATTTTCCAGCTTTGCAGCATTTTCACCCTGTCCTTGGCCCTTTCCCGCCATTTTTTCACTTCGCAATGGAACACTTCCTCACTGTATCCACTTTACTGGCACAAAAAATCTCCTTGTTCTGTGAAAGTCCTTAAAAAGTCCAGAAAGAGCGTTTAGCAACCACTTTGCACCTTACAATTCGTAATCGACTGGCAAGAGGTGGGAAAATGACTCGTTCAGCAGGTGAAAACGTCGCCTCGCCCTAAAATTATCTCTATTCTTTGCCACACAAATTGAGGCTTCAACGCGCCTTATCAGTGTTATTGCGAGATTAGATATCACGGCGAAAAAGAGAGAAAGAATGCCCGATGACTGTGGCCCAATGTGTGGGTTACATTGCATATCGCAATGACTGGGGATTCATCATATTCTTGGAATCTCGTGAGGTAGACTCAATGAATAATTTTCCACGATACTACCCAGAGATTTGTAGTAATCGTCACAGAGCGGGAAAATCGGAGAAAAATGATCAGTGAAGGTGTTTTTGGTATTGATATGAGGATAGGAGATTATAGGTACAGATTTGTGTGAGATATGTTAGAGCAGGTTAAATGATCTTGGATAAAAAAAAAATTAAACAGTTTTTTAAAAACATTACTTCATGCACAAAGAACATGTTTCATACATAGAAGTATGATAAACGTTCGTTTTTTTTCATACTTTTAATCCTTTTAATTGTTTGATTTGAAAAAATTACTGTTTCATCGTTTAAAATGTATAAAATTAATACTTTCCAAAGTTTGAAAATCATCTATCCTTGTTGTAATAGTTTTAAGGAAACTATAAATAAAAAATGTATGAAAACCAACAATAATTTTTACTAGTGCAGTTTTTCATACATTTTGGCCATTTTGGATTCTGAGTGATTCAAATTGTTCTAAAAATATTTCTTTCTAATTTTATATATTGCTTTTTAAACACCTTAAGTCTCTTATTTCTCTCACGCATCTGCATTAGAAGAATTTCATCGCGTATCCAATTCATTAAAATTCCACCATAAAAAGTAAATCAAATTGCATAATTATCGGACGAAAAAAAAGAGGATGGAGCAAAAAATGGCCTTTTAGAGATGAAGATTTACATTTTAATGTATATAGAGTGTGAAAGAGTTCGCCAAGAGTCACTTTTTTATGAGAGATTGCGTTTCTGGTGTTTTTGCAATGAATTTTTCGCAAACGATCTGCGGCCTTATCACATTTAAACAATTTCAACAATTATCATTTCGCATAAATCGTGAAGAGAAGAGATTCAGTTTATGTTTCTCAACACTACGAGTCACCAGACGCTATGAGACTTTTGAGAATTCTGCCCATTTTCTTTCTCATGTTGCAGATGAGATTTTGTGGTGAGTCTCAAATATTTTTATTAATATGATTAATATAATTATTGTGCGTTTCACGGGAAATTAATCGGAATGTGTTTCTCTATTTTCACTGTGTCAGTGTCTTCCTGGTGGTATAGTTATGCTTTTGCTCACTCTTGGAGTTATGCTCCAATTGTGTACAATCACCCAGTTCATTTAACACCGCCAGTTCCTCAGCAAATGCCCCAATCAACTGTCTCTCCATGGACTTATGATCCACACCATGGACAGTGGATCAACAAGGGTAGTATCCCATCAGGAACTCACCAGCCTTACCAGCAACCCAATCCCACTCAGCAGAAACCCTTCCTGTTTGCCAATTCAATGGCAATGACAAACATTGGGTGAAAAAGGCGCGCTTTCAGTGTGAAAAATTAATTATTTGCGCCAAAAAGAGGCGACAAATTGCTCTAATATTGTTGTTTGATATGTATAAGTTCTTGGAATATGAAAAGTGCAAACTGTAGCCGGAAAAGAATGCAACCGAAGCCAGAGTATTTCATATTTTCAAAAGAATAGCAATTGAAAAGAAATAATTGTAAATTCACCTTCATTACAAAATTCCACAATGAATTGGTATATCAAAAAGAGCTTTTGCGTTTACTTTACACACCACTGCCAGCAATTATCTTAACTTCTTGTATGCATTTTGCTTTTTTCTCTTTCTTCGCCACAAAAGTGTGCAAAATCAAAATCCATAGTGTTTATTGTTTGGCAAAATTCTTCCAACTTCTTCTTCCTAACGGCTCAGAAAGTGAAACAAATACAATTGATGAGGAAGTGGGAGATGGTAAAATGCGTTATTATTTAATTAATTGGCTTTTTATACGTGAAGGTGTAGAAAAATATAGGTCAACAGGGTAATTAAATTAGAGAATAATGTATTGATTTTATTAAATTTTACAATTTATGGGTCAGTTGTTGAAAGCTTCTCTTACAAGAAGATCATCAAACAGTCGTTTGAATCAAATTTTGTAACGATTTTCAAAGAATTTCAAAACATAACCTCATATTTTTATGAATTAAATTACAATAAATTACAAGTGTTTTGTTTATTTAATTAATTTTCAATTTATGTGTTTTGAAAGCTTCTCTTACGAGAAAAATCATCAAACAGTAGCTTGAATCAAATTTGCTGACGGTTTTCAACGAATTTCAAAACATAACCTCAAACTTAAATCATTTAAACCACAATTAATTACACCATGTCTTGAAAGATGATCTTCTGCACAAATTAGGTGTGTCGCTTGAAGTCTTCCGCCTTCGCTGATAATGAAATTGCCATCACGTTTCGCTGTTCTTGAAATTCTCTTCAACTCTCCATTTCAACTATTACTTTCAATATGTCTTTCACTCACATCCCATATGGGAGTGAGCCGATGCAAAAATGCGGATTAGACCCAAAATAAAAAAGAGTCTCAGCCATTGTTAATGCACAGCACGATGGTCAAAATGTGAAAACAGATGACTTTTCATTTAAAAAACTTTATTATACATCTTATTTGTTTTACATTCATACAAAATGGTCTCTGTTGCTGGTGCCAAATCGCTCAGCTAATTAAGGTACATAAATCTTGAGGCATTATCAAGGTGTAGCAGTTTTTTTTTTTTCAAGATGAAAAAACAAAAACAAACTTTCATTTTGTGGGTCACAAAATTGCGTAAATGTCTGGCTTCACCTTCAAATAATCGTGGAGGCACATTTAGAGGCTAGATATTGATTTTTTTCCTGGTTCAACAGCAATCTGTGTGCATAATTAGGCAGTTATTTTGAATAGACAGTTGGAAAAAGAGAAGCTTGATTTGAAGAAACTGTTAGTCCACCATATTTGCTGTCACTGTTTTTACTGGTGTTGCAGGAAATGGATGGGAAAAGAAGGCGAAAGTGGTGAAAATAGATGAGAATACAGGAAGAAATTCTGTTTTCGAGTGAAAAGAATGTAGTTTAGGCATTATCACAACAATTTTTACTAAATAATTTTCACTCTCATGGCGTCCTTCATCCGCCATCTTAGTATCCATGGTGGTGATCGTGGAAATCATGTCCGTAGCTGCTGAAACCATGTCCTGAGCTACTGAATCCATGATGATCATGGTGATGATCTTCATGGTGGACAACCACTGGCACCTTCACTGGGTATGGGACGTGCTTTTCAACGGGATACGGCACGTGCTTCTCAATGTGCACGGGCACAGGACGATCCACGGGCACCTTAACTGGGTAGGGAACGTGTTTCTCCACAGGCACTGGGATGTGCTTCTCAACGGGATAGGGCTGGGGAACAGGCACCTTCACGGGATAGGGAACATGCTTCTCCACATGAACTGGTACGGGTCGGTCGACGTGCACGTGCACGGGAACGGGCACCTGCTTGTAGACTGGATAGGGGACGGGTTTCTCAACGGGCACGGGAACGGGTTTTGGCACATGAACAGGCACTGGACGATCAACGGGCACTTTCACGGGCACATGAACGACCCTCTCAACGGGATAGGGCTGGGGCACGTGAACGGGCACCTTCACGGGCACAGGTACGCGCTTCTCAACGGGATAGGGCTGGGGTACGGGCACTTTAACAGGCACGTGAATGTGCTTCTCCACGGGATAGGGCTGTGGCACGTACACTTTCACAGGCACTGGCCGATCCACGGGCACATGCACGGGATAGTGGACCTTCTTCTCCACAGGATAGGGCTGTGGCACGTGCACAGGCACCTTCACGATCTCCTTCACGGGATAGTGCACAACCTTCTCCACGGGATAGGGCTGTGGCACTGGCACCTTAACTGGATAGGGCACGTGCTTCTCCACTGGCACGTGGATGTGCTTCTCAACGGGATAGGGCACAGGCACATTCTTCACCAGCGTGACTGTCTTCACGTGATGGTGATCACCGTGATATCCTCCGCCACTACTGCTGAAGTCATGTCCATATCCACCGCTGGATAGGCCAAAATCATGCCCACCAAAATCATGACCGCCAAAATCATGGAAGATTCCGCGCTTCTCCTGCTTCTTCTCCTGCTTCTCCTTCTCAGCGTGAGCGCCCACAATGAGGGCCACCACAACGAGACACACCTAAGAATCCCCAGAGAGAGAGAAAAAAATTCCACACAAATCACAAATCACAGAATCACATTAATCAATCACCATCAGGATGCCTACCAGAGATTTCATTGTGGCCTAGACTTAATCCAAAGAGGCACTGAGCTGAACTGGGATGTCCAACAGGTGAGAAGTGGCTACTCGTGAGCCCCAAGAGACACTGAATGGTATGTTGAGTGCAAACTGTTGCTTTTATACAAAGGTAAAGCCAACCACCGAAAGAGCTCCACTTGATATGATTTACTTTCGCCCGCCCCGCTATTTTACCCACCACAGAGAGCCATTGCAGTCGAGGAAGAAAAACCAATATGCCTGCAGAACAGAGATCTTATGCAAAAGATCCCATTTCAGACACATCACCCGAAAAATCTTACTTCTCTTTGCACCTGAGTGTGTCCCCAAGAGCAAGAGAAAATATATAGAGATTTGCCCGGAAATGAAGTGTATCATGTAACACTTAGTGATTCCTCATAGTGAGAAAAAATATTTCAATACATTTTCCAGCATAAAACACCTTATTGGGACGATAAAATAGCCGCGGTGCTCGTGAGAGGAGATCAACAGTGGCTGCCCGCAAAGAATGAGCAGATTTGTAGAAGAGAGATTTGTAGGACAGGTACGGCTCGAATGATCGAATTTCTAGACGTGACGCTCCTTTCCGAGATGACAAATGTCAAAAAATGATGCTATAGCGTCTCCTTGAAAAAAAGATGGCGTCAGTATCCAACTTGAAGTTTGCTACACTTTCAAGATAACGGTTATAGGACTTTGAATCAATTCAAACCTAATCATTCCAAGACAGTTTACATTTTCTATGACCAGATACTGTTTTTGAATACCTCAACATACTTGTTGAGTGGTTTAGTAGCTCTACTAACATGCGGTTGAGATATTAAATTCAAGAAGCTGGAAAGATGATTTAATTTCACTTTTGATGGCAATACGAGACACAGTCAATGAAATCTCATTTGAGACATTTCCCAATTTCCAAGTGAAACCCAATTAATGATCCAGTATCAAAATATCAACACATTAAAAGCATAAAATGTCCAAATAGACCACAAAATAGGAGAAAGTGTGAGGGAGAAGTTGACGCACATGGAAATTGGTCCATGAGGAAAATTCTTCCACGTGTGGGCCAAAATTCTCTAAGTCATTTTGCAATTTATTGTTTGCTATTGTGATTACAGCCGCCATGAAACAATTCTGCAGAATTGAATTAACTATTCAAAATTCTATGGGAAAAGTGACGAAACTGTGTTGTTTTCTCACAATCTTGACCACTTTTCCTCTCATTTGCCTTTTCTCACCGACTTGCATTGGATGAATGTATAAGTTTTGCATTTTTCACGAAAAAAAAAATTCTATGCATGTTTATGTATTTGGAGTTTAATAGTGAGTAAATTTGCGAAGTAGTTGAGCTTCATGGTCTCGTTAGACAAAAAAGCCAGAGAAGAGATGGTAAAATCACCTTCGGAGAGCAATAAAGAGCACTTTTGAGGGCAGAAATGCAAGAAGCAATTATGTATGCATACCGATTATGCTGGTGAGCTATGCAGATGTGAGGCAATGTTCAATTGGGCAAATTGTGTAATAATGTGGGGCTATGCAGAAAAATCCTTCCGAGGTGCTTCACATACTTTGCCACGTTTTTCCTACGAATATCTGAGGGATTTGGATGAGAATTCACAGATATTGGTTGGAATTGATACACAAATTTCAATATGGGGCTTATACACTTTGTACAAGCTTTGAAAGTACGAATAATTGTTTCCCTAAATATTACTTTGCGCAACAGATGGCGTCACAGACAGCAAGGAGAAGTTTCATATCTAACGAGAATTGAAATAAATTAAATCAGAGACGTTATAAGCTAATTTTGCTTAACTTAAAGCATTATAACTTGTGAGAAACATCACCCAGATTACACTCTTTGCTCAAATTGGCATGTAAATCGTGAAATTGTCTAAATTATAAGGTTGAATCCGCCTCAATGGCCTCAAGAAACACTAAAAAATACCTCTATGTGTGTGTCTCTAATGCAATCTAATTTCTATATTCGTCCAAGACATTTCAAGAGTGGTCAATCTCTTGTTTTGGTGCTTATTTTTACCAACGAGTTGTTACTCAACTTTTTTTATGCTCTGCCCAAACATATCTCACATCCAGTTCTTTGCAGACAGAGAGAGAGATTCTCTTTTCTGCCACAGAGAAATGAATAAAGATTTTTGAAAGGGAAACTGTGTGAGATGAATTTTCTCATCTGAACCACTGACCTTGATGCTGTATTTCTGTTATTGCATAATTTTGAAAGCAACATAATTTTCCGTGTGCCGTTTTATGCTCACGAATTTCAATTTTTGCACTGAACAAGAAAACCGCGATATTTGGCAAGTGAAGTATTTTTTTTTCACCAAAAAAAACCCAAAAACAAATAATAATTTTATGCTTATGAAATTTGGGAAGCACCATATCGAAAAAAATGTTTCAAAATTTCGCGAAAAGAAATGCCACATGAGGATTACTTGTTTATAAACGTTATAAAATGTGTCATAATGATTAAAAAGAGACTCTTTTTGCTTTATTCATTAAATGGGTAAGTTTTACTTGCTATACAGATATTGCACAATGGACTCAATTTACAAGACATCTACGTATAACATCGAAAACGTATCTTGCAATTGATAAAAAAGTGCTTCTGCTGGCAAGTGTGTGCAATTGAAAGTGAAATGTATTCGCGGACTCGAGAGATTTCAACGGTCTCCTGCACAGATGTTGCAGAATTAATTGCATTGTGCTTGAATATCTAACAAGTGAGCTCGTTTTTCATGGCGGAAGAGGGACGGTATATTAGATGATCGTTTTTTTTTATTTTCATATTTGAGCGATTTGAACAGCAAGGTTGTTGTTCAGCCACTCTAATTACACAGAAATGGGAAATTTATTGCTTCGTGCTTCAAATAAAGATGATGATCCATTCAATGGATTGACCTATCTTTCAATTTTGTAAATCAATTTTTAAAGGGCTGAAGTTTGCAGAGTTTGCCATAAATTTCTAGCAGTAATTGCTAGAGAAATCTCGTAATTTTCTAGTAAAAGCAGTTTGAAGTTTTCAACAGAAACTGATATGCAGTTTCCAGTAGGAACTGAAGAAACTGTATCGAGTTTTCAATAGAAACTGATATGGAGTTTCCAGTAGAAACTGACATGGAGTTTCCAGTAGAAACTGATATGAGGTTTCCAGTAGTAACTGGCATGTATTTTCTACTAGAAACTGATATGGAGTTTTCAGTGGAAACTGATATGGAGTTTCCAGTAGAAACTGACATGGAGTTTCCAGTAGAAACTGATATGGAGTTTCCAATAGTAACTGGCATGTATTATCTACTAGAAACTGCATGTAGTTTCTAGTAGAAAGTGATGAAAATTTCTACTGAAAAATTTATATCAGTTGGAATTTTCTCCAGTAACATTAACTCTTTGCGGTTTTCTCTTTTTGCTTAGAAATGAATACTAAAAATCTATAAATATTTCACTTACCACTATTTTTATGGCGATTCCTCGAGTAGCCTAAACTGTACCAATACAAGAACATATGTTGTTGTAACAGAGAAGACCTGAAACAAACAATTCACTTCAAAATATCCATAGTTAGGCAAATTAATATACAAACATACCCAAAAAATAATAGAGTTATTTATATCACAGATTCCGAGAAAAGAAAAAGTCTTCTGTGAGTAAAGTCTTTTAAAATGAACTTGTTTAATGTTGAATGAAAGAGTTTTAGGAAAGTATTCTCCTTTTTTCCTAAACATTTCTTCTTCGAGTCTACTATTGATTTTAAAGAATTTTTCCAACTGAAAAAAAAAACACTTAGTGAAAAAAAAGCAATATAGAATAATATTAATCATTTTTTACTTCATCAGCGAAATGACTCCCAACAATCGATATCTTTTTGACATAAAAGACACTCCTGAATAACCAGAAACCACAGTTAAAGATGACTTGGGTTCTCATTTTATTACCTCTTGAAACAAAGGTGTACCAAAACATGTAATAAGCTGCCATAATGCAATTTAGCAAATATTCAACAATGAGAACAAAAATTATAGCACTAAATGCAGAATTTAAATATGGCACAATTTCTATAAAAACATCCATTAATTGAAATATTTTTCCATAATTACTCACTCTATCGAAATTAAAGCGAAACTTGACTAATAAATTGATAATTCCTTTAATAAAATGAATTACATAGAGGAGAATAACATCATTTAGCATAACGGAAAGAAAATATAGCAGAATAGTCTTAGAAAAATTCTCCTCATCGGTCAAATTTTGGTAAATGACAATTTTAAAATTAAAAAGAAAACTAATCGCAAGATCCACATAAATAATCCACGATTTTCCTCGACTTTTCCTAATTTTCACACTTTTATAAAGTTTTTCTTCAATTTCATTCACATTTTCTATTAACACCAAATGTCTCTTGTTCAAAATTAACCCTATTATCAGGATAAGTATTATCCCATATCTATTGATATAGCTTTCGCTGCCCAATAAGAAATAATTAACATCACTTTTGTATGCTATCATAAGCTTTGAATCTCTCTCATACGCAAATGTCGATGAAATATCATACAATCCCAAAAAACCTATCAGGATTATTGGAATTAATCGCAATATCACAAGAAGAAGGTTTCTTTGATAATCAACTTGATAATTTGGAATGAGTAATACTTTCTGAAGGGACAACAACACTCCGAGATTGCTCAAAAGAGACATTTTGGAGCACAACTTGTCGAGTTAAATGGAAATACAGTGAATAAAGTTAATGCAAGGCGCAGAAATGCTATTAGAAGAGTTTATAAAATGTAGATTAATTAAGCGATTATCGGAAAATCAAATAAAAAATTGAAATTTAATTAAAATGATGAAGTTTCCAAAGCTATTACTTTCCCTTGAATCGTTCTGAGTTTCAAGTGAGAGGAAAACCGTTATATTTAAATTCGAAAATTTTCATCACAAATTTGAAATTTTCCCGGCAAATTTTTGGATCTTTGTAAATGAGGTTATATTAATTTTTATTGTCCTTGCTAATTTTGCTAATTTTTCTCTTCTATTCCTCCTGTAAAATTATCTCTTGGATTTCTCTTTTTTACTGCCCAATTATGTAAAAGATGATCGATTTAATAAAATCTATATTCTCATGTTTATTGAACTGCTTCTTTGAGCTTATACAAACCGGCTCAAGTTGTTTATTGATGAATAAGCCTGATTTGCAGAAATTGCGAGACTAGACGACGTCACACCAAAAGAAATAATAAAACATAGAATTCCAAAAAAATTATTCAATCTTCATTTTGATAATCGAGTTCTTTAACTTTTATCCTTTTTCATCGCCAATACGGCAATGTCATAACGCATTGCATATTAATTGTGAATGAGAAACATGTGTATAGATATTTAAATGTCTATTCATCTAATATAAATAATTAAATCTGCTAGCATTAGCCTCAATCAAACGACAGTATCAATTATATCTTGGCAATATTCGCCCCAACCAGGGCGGGTTGGTTATGCAAATTTCTCCTAGCTAGAAAGTTACATAAATCATCCTCTCATTAAAAGTAGTGTTGGCTGGCTCGCAGTGGGACAATTCAGAGCTTTTGCATGAATAAAATGCTAAAAGCCGTTTTTGTTATGTTTTTCAAAGACATGCTAAAGAATGCAAAATGCATTGTTTCCCACACAATCAATTGCCGCCGAATCGCCTGAATGCCGCATCGCGAATGAAAAATCAATAAATGTGGCGCGCAAAATGTGTTTGGAAAATGAATGAAAGAGAGAAGCTGGAGCACTTTATTGCATAATTCCACCACAAATGACACACATGATCTTTAATATGGACAGACTGAATCTTTATCACATTTTCTCAGGCTCTCTCTGGGTACTCTGAAGTGCCGAAGAGATGAAAAGTGAATGTGAATTCTATATTACTTTTTTCCGACCGTGCGCTGTCTCACTTGAGCTCCAGTTTGCCAGTACAAAGAGAATGACCAGAGCGCGGTTATGTAAAAAATGGGCTTCAATCTGCACACTGACCCAGAGTCACACTCTTGATAAATTACATACCTTTCCTCTGGCAAACATCGCTGCCTAATTGCAGCAATAATTGGAACAATATCATTCGTGTTGAAAAGATATTAGTTTGGACTTTACACACCATCATTTTTCATCACTGAGTTATTATATTTGTTTGTTTCTTTTCTTTTTTTTAAGATTTGGCATCTTGCTAGAGAGGAAATTCGTATCAATGTTTTCCTAACCTCCTTCTCCCTTCTAATTCTCGAAGGAACATCCAACACTTGGAGACATCATTTCCAGATCCCCCTTCCCCCAAATTCATGAAGATCTTGCCCCTTGTTGGAGTAAATCGATAATTTTTCCTTCCCGGATTAAATATTAAGGGATTTTCACTGATTTTCATCAAGAATTTTTCGTTTCCGACCTGCGTCTTCCTATGGAATGGACTGTCAATGAACTGTCAGAAATACCCACATCAACTTTGCTATAAAATTACCCTAAAATGGCAACATATAGTTATCAATCAAAGTCAAAAACGAAAATTTTATAATTAGGATCGTTAAGCTTTTAGAAAAAAGGAGCAAGAACTGCTCCTGAACAGTTTCTTGATAAAAGAAATTGAACAACTTCTTCCAATACGCGGAGACTCGTCTGTTCGCCCGTCTGTCCGTCCGATCGTTCGAAGTTTGATAAACTTGAAAACCAAATGAGGTCATCAGAAATACTAAAAGATCTCCTTAAATCAGAAAATCTACATTCGTTTGAGGAATTCCATTTTCCAGTAATTTCCACACTTCCGTTTTTTGATAATTTTTAGCAGAGTTTTCTCCTCAGTTTTCAAACATACATATATTGAAGAGGGAATTGATCCACCGAGGGTGGCAAAATGACTGTAATTAGGGTAATTAGCAACAATGTAAAGAAGGAAATCAAACTTTTCGCGGTATTTCCAGCCGTGGAGGAAATGCGCTAATATGGAAAACCTGTGGCACTGGCTTGTTGTAAATGTTTCCATCTCCAAGTGCGAACACCTTTTTCTCCCTCTTCCACCTGCCCAGAAATAGATACAATTAAGGTGTACATCACGATTCATTCAGCGGGAAAAATGCTATATTGCACAAGCGGAATAGCCTCAAAAAAGTATCCAACTCACATGAGATTTATATCAACTCCACTGCAGAATCACGTTTCTCACGTGGTGATTGGAGAGACCTCATTTAAAAGGATTTGGAGGCAGAATTGGGGCTCCACTCTCGATTCTCTTGTTGTTTTTCTTTTTCTTAAATTTGAAATGATTTTTTTTGTCGGCGAGAATGGCGAGAATAAAAGTCCCTCTCGCGCTTATGTAATTCAGAAAGTAATATGACTGTATTTATTTAAAAAGTGTTTAAAAAAAACATTTTCGGCCTTTTCATTGAGAATCTTCAGCGCGGCTTATGTAAAACGGTCTGTATTTGCCACTGGTTTTTATTTGTTGTGCAGAAGTTGTTAAAGCGTGGAATGTTAATGTGAAATGACCGAAATGACTCAAAATTCAAAGATTAGCCATGAAAGATCTTCTTGTAAAAGCTTTCTTCCGGGAATTTATTGCACAATTTCGAGGCTTTTAGAAAAAAGTTGCGAATTTGGGCAAAAAATGAACAAATTCGCTAAAAACGAAGATGAATAAGATAATTTCTTTCCTACTTTTTGCTGAAGTTTACAAAGATCTCTGAAGAATAAGAAAATTATGCAACTGCTTACACAGTGAAGA
>CAKKOB020000986.1:0-30200 GCA_918844115.2 Phlebotomus perniciosus | reverse complement strand
ATTGATAGTTGTTCTGGTGATTAGGCTAAGCGCGATCCGTACAAAACAGGAAAAGCCCCGTTTTAGTAACTAATTTTCCACGCCAAGCGTAGGTTTGCCGAGGCCCTAAAGTCTTTTTAAAAAATATCAGATTATAAAGTCAGTTCACTGGACACAAAATTCGCTGTTTTTTGTCCCTTTCTAACCAATGTAAATCAAATGAAAGGAAGGCACTTTTTCGCCCAGTTATTACGTCAATTCTTGCGTCGATTTTTCTCGTCTAACTCGGTATCTCGGTAATGTAATGCTAGCATTTCCATTTCGATATCATTTTACTAAACAAATACCTTGTTTTCTTCAGCTTTTATGGAATAATATTTGAATTCTCCTATACTTTTATGAGCTCCACCATTTCTGACACGAGTCTATGTGCCTGTTTTTAGAGCATAAGAAAGATTGTTTGCAATATGAATTGTTTTTCAGTGGGACACTGCTGGGCAGGAGAGATTCCGTACGATCACGTCGTCCTACTATCGTGGAGCTCATGGGATCATTGTTGTGTATGATTGCACAGATCAGGAGTCATTCAACAATGTGAAGCAATGGCTGGAGGAGATCGAGCGCTATGCATGTGAAAACGTCAATAAACTTCTGGTAGGCAATAAATGTGATCTTACAACCAAGAAAATTGTTGATCACACAACGGCTATGGTAAGTTAAATATTTACAGCTCTCTTTTGAGAGAGATGTTTTATTTTGTTGAAACATGAGATTCTAATGATTATATGTGAAAAAAAAATCAGGAATATGCGAGTCAGTTGGGCATTCCATTCCTTGAGACGTCAGCCAAAAATGCCACGAATGTGGATCAGGCTTTTATGACAATGGCTGCGGAGATCAAGAATCGCGTTGGACCGCCATCCAGTGCAACAGAAGCGGCTGGCAAGTCGGTGAAAATTGATCAAGGGCGTCCAATTAGCGATACCAAATCGGGCTGCTGTTGAAGTGTTAGTTTCAAAGGATTGAAGAAAAAAAGAAAGAAAGAAGAGAGAAAAATGTGCACCATCGGCATTTTTTTTTAAATTTACAACAGTACCATTCTTATTTTTTGTTTATTTTTTCTTTTGAAACTTGGAATTCGAGAAGAGTTGAAAAAATCCATTCAGCTATTTACTTTAACATAAAAAAAAATACATTTAATAATAGAGGATGGAAGCGAAGAGGAAATCAAGAGACACAATTTTAAGATAAACTTAAAAGAGTAAAGAAAAATGAGGAAACATTGAAGGAGAGTATAAATTGGTAAAAGAAAATCCCCGAGAAAATAATCGATTGATCAAAGACGATAAATGTATTTAAGAAAAAATTAAATATTTCACACATAATGAAAGGAGTTCATATAATTTGAGCAAGTATTGATGGTTGGCTGAATGCAGCACTTTATTATTAATGGGTCATGTAGATTTCAAGTTGTAAAACTGATAATGCAATGAGAGTATTTGAGGGCATCAACCGCATTGACTGCGCGTTAGGTTTTGATTAAAAATTGTGTGTTTTCTCCACATGAAATCTACTTGATGCTTAATAATGAAATATTATATATAAATAAAATATAAAAATCAGAATAAGAGTAAATAAAGGATAAAAAATTGATAAAATGAGTAAATTTGTGAAGATGGAAAATTTAGATTCAAATAAAATACACCACGTAATAAATTTCTGGTTTTTGTATTTCTTGTATCTTAAAAAAAAACAAGTTGTTATAATTTATTTCTCTTTGTTTGCCGACCACTTCCTCAAGCATTCACCGGTAGAATGGCCAACAAGTTAGATAAAAGAAAAAAAAGAGTGTAATAATTAAATAGCATAATTTGCATCATTGCCTCTTCACAATTTGTTCTGACTTCTTTGTAGCAGATTTATTTTTTACAAAATTATACATAGTTGTAATTAACCAGTGGTATTTCAAATAGTTTTCAACATTCGGTAAATAAATTTAATTAATTAAATTCATGTCCAGCGTCTCTTTGTTGTACACATCATCAACAATTGGGGAATCCTCCGGTGCATCTTCTACAACTTTGTCCAGTTTTAGGTGATTTTGGTTGATTGGTTTGTCCGGCAATTTAAGTCTTTTGGGCAGAGGCCTCGGATCCAGCTCCTGAGAACTTAAGTTTGAGTTTTGTGAATTCTTCTGGGACTGTGAATCCAAAATACTGTTGATGCTGTTGTGAGAAATACTTTCTCGCGCGTTGTCCTCAAGAATTTGGATGCGTCGTTTCTTGGAGTTTAACACCAAAACAACCTTGGACAGAAGTTCACTTTCATCTTTATTTCTGCTCTCAACAACCTCATTGTATTCTTTGAGGCACTTGTCGTAGCTCTCCTTGAGATCCTTCAATTCGGTTGATTTCGTTTTCAGTTGTAGTCTCACCTCCTTAATGGTTTTAATCATTTCATTGCGAATTTCCCTGCTTGAACACTCTGATTGCTTCATGTTGACGGATCCGTAGAGAATTTTCACCTCCTCCACTTTAGTCCACTGAAAACATCCTTGTTGTGAGAGTTCGTAGATAAACTCATCGGTTGATGTTGTTAGAGCCTCTTTGGTATTGTCGAAGAAGTCTTTAAAGCCCACTTCCAAGTCCTTGGCTTTGCTCTCAATCTCCCACATGGGTAGAAATCCCTCCCAAGTTGATTTCTCCGATGATTCCTCATCAATTATCACTAAATTGATTCCCAAATCTGTCCATTCGGTCTTTAGGAATATCCTCCGGTTGTCCAACAACGAAATATTGTTGAAATGAACACTTTCACAATCCATTGCAAATTTTTAACTCTGTAAATATGCGTCACATAAGAAGGCTTAACAGACACTCCTAAAATAAGTAAAGTTGTGAATGGTTGGACGGGTAGCCGATGAGCAACTTCGTCTCTATTCCATCAGCTGTTTTTATATACTTCCCCTCACGGTCTTATATACTTTCTGTCAGCTCTGCTTTGTAATATTTTGACCAGAAGCGCGTGAAACTCTGCCCCAACAAGTATCATTTAATTGCACAATTTTTTGCGGAGAAAAAAAAATCAGTGGAGAAATTATGTGTTATAAGAAGTGTTTTACCAAGTCTTGTGCGATTTTTTCACATTGTGCTAATTTGTAAGATTTGAGAAATTGAGGTGAGTCCCCGAGACTTCATTGTTTGCCATCTTATCTCAGGCAGAGACAAACTGGTAAAATTTTCCTTGTTTACATTTTGCACTGATAGGCTTACTCTCTGAGAGAGATATATCGAATGAATCACTATCATTGGATTATTATCAGTTTAATAAACTCCCAAAGTCAATCAATATGGCCCAAAAAGGAGCAGCTGAAGTGGAATTGCTAAACACTTTCTGGAGCAACTACAACCATAGACGATCAACCACAACCAAAGGCTCTAATGAGGAGGTAATGATATTCTTCTGTCTTGAAGGTGAAACACATAATTAGAAATCAACCTCTTTGTCTTTTTCCCCCCTATATTTGCAGTACATTTGGTTGGAATTGTTCCTCTTTCACCTCCAACAATGCCAACAATCGAGTATTGCACAGTTTGAGAGGAACTTTTCACATGGTTCCTCAATCTCACAAGTTCTCTCAAATATCTTTATGTTTCTCAATCTTATCACCGGAGAAGATGTGGCCAAGAAAATCCGTTGTTTAGTACTTTTAACATTGCACAAAATCGGCATAAGGGAGGTTGATGAAATCTTTGCCATATCAATTGTGCGCAAATTGAAAAGTATGTCAGATATAGGGATTAGTGATACTGAGTACCTTCTTAAATTTCCAATTCTCTGTCCATCTATCAAATTGCTAAACTCATCAACCAAATCCTACAATGCAAGTTCACCAAAGACCTCAGATAGATGCGACAATAATGTTGATCAACATTGCGATGTGGCTGGCAAAGTGCTCAAGTACGAAGATTACTTAACAGATGAATTTAAAGAGTTTATTGATGTTAAAATTGATGATAAAATGGAAATATTGGCTGTGCTAAGCGTGCTACATCAAATTCTGTTGATGCAAGAAATAGATGTTAAGGAAAATTACTTGTTCACATCGGAGTGTCTTAAAATTTCCGTTGATGGTATTTTAAACACTTGCAAGAACTCAGAATTAATCTGGATAGATATTCTGTCTATGATCCTGAAAAATATTTACCGAAGAAAGACCTGCTTTGTCCAAGACATTCAGATGAAAGATGTGGTAAAGTGTTTAATTCTCAAACACACAGACTCAAGAAGAAATGCATCCACTTTAGTCTACTACTCTTACCACCTCTTCACAATTGTTAACAACACATTCTTCATTGAGAACACAAAAACAAGCAGTACAAGTGATTTTGGGGAGTTTTTCCTGGAAATCGACTCTAGAAAAGAACTTTTCATAGACCTCTATAGAAGTATCACGGAAAACAATCCAGAAATGAGTGTAAAAGTAATCAATTTGTGGATAGAAATTTACGTGAATTTCAAAGAGATCGAAGTGAAGCACATAAAACAGCTGGAGAAGAGAAATATTTCTCAAACTCATCATTTGCAAAAACAACAACCCTACAGGCGGTTCATTTGCTTTCTCGAGTGCCTCCTCCTTCACGTTCTCCCCTTCTGCATAGAGAGACATAAGGGGAAAATCCTGACAACCCTTAAGAATATCGGGATTTGTTGTTGCAATTGTGCTAAATGGTCAATCAAGATCCTCCTGGATTTATCCACAGATGAGAAAATTGCTCAAGAAGTTCTCACTTTTGCCAGAAAACAAATCATTTCAACAATCTACCGAAACACTCACTGTAGACTTTGCTTTGAGAAGACAAGCTCCCAATTTGCAGATGATGATTTTGTCAATATGCACAGAAATGCCCTGCTAACCATTTCTGAAGAGCAATTCTTGAGTCACTTATCGAGATTGACCAATTTATTGCCATTCTCTCTACAAAGTCGAATACTTTTGGACGTCTTGTGGCCATTCTTTGTGCAAAAAGGACGCAATCCCCTCGCATTGAAGGCGATTAATGGATATTTAAAAGATCAACAATTGATTAAAATCTTCCTCAATGAAGACACATTGGATTATCTCTTGAGAATGATATCACTCCCTAAAGTATTTCCTTTCATTTACACCATTTTGCAAAATGCTTTGGCCCTGGACAGAGACAATGAGATGAAATGCTTGGAGAGGAAAATTCTCGAAATTATCTTACGAAACACAAAATCTGCTGCTCAAGTACTTAAAATCTACATGAGAAAAGTTATTCCACATTGTGTGTCTCATGACGAAGAGGTGCTAAAAGATTTTAAAGAAAATACATTCTTAAAACCTTTACTTTCCAAATCACTAACAATGAGCCATGTGCTCGATATGGCGGTTTTGCAGTGGAATATTGTAAGGAATTTGCAAGAAAATGAATCTTTCGAAAATGATCTGGACGAAGACTTTTACAGTCCGAGGGAAATTTTTAATTTCGGTAAAATTATCCTATCATTTTTGCTGGGAATGCCTAGAAAACTAGAGCCAAATCACATGAAAGAAGTCAAAATCGAAACTGTTCCGATTTACGGAAAAACTCTAGATTTCACATCAAGCACAAATAAAGTTGCCAAGCAATCAATAGAAGATATAAGAGAGCAAAGAACAATTTTCGCCGATGAATATGATCTGAATTATAAGAAAATCTCTTATGAGTTGACACTGAGCGAACAATTTGATAATTTAAACAAAATGAGCCAGAACAATACAGAAATCGAGAGCCAGGAGATTAAAGAGAGCAAAGTCAGCACAATGTTGGGGAAATTCAATAGATTCCTCCTCAATGGATTTCTCGGATTTGCCAGTGAACAAATCACTAAGAATATCCATAAAAGCGAATTTGCTGAGTATGAAAGAATATTTGCCGATGAGGCTCATTTCACGATCACTGAAGACACTCAGAGACGATTTTGGAATATTTTTGGGGCTGTCTTGGGAACATTTGTGGCCTCACATAGGAGTGACATTGGTAAGTGAACTATCTTAACGGCACGCCTGTGGTTAACATCGACACTCTTTCTCATTTTTGCTTAAGACAGTATTAAATTTCTATCCATTTCTTTTCCCTCTCCTCTACCTGTCCAGCACTTTTTGCATCGCTTTTATGAGGGGTTGAAGCCCTATAAAGTCCTCTCGAGTATTTTCTAGCCATAGACTTCATTGCACAAACACTAGTTTTCAGTTACTCGCTATCGCTCAAAGACGCATGTTAGAGCCTTGCTTTGCAAATTTCTCTGTGAAAGTTTTATTAAGGTTTTATTTTTACGATAATTAATTTGCAGACATCAAAATGCTTCCTGCCCTCTTGGAACTGAAAAAGCTCATCCTTCAGCATTCGCTGGAGGCAAATTCTGCAGAAAGTGCCAAAACAATTGCTCGTGCCTTAGAGACTGTTTTATGTGTGGAAGAGGTGAGATTAGGGAGATTCGGAGAATCCACAGAAACCCTCCAAAGGAGTGAGGAGTCCTGTGATGATGACTTTCAAACACCAACTCAAAGTATTGATCTGGATTTCGATGAGGATTGTGCCAGCTTCATAACAGCCGAAGAAAATGAAGCAATATGTGATTTTCCGATTTGTGATAAATCCGAAAGCAAGAGCCAAAATGAAGAGAGAAATTTTACAGTTCACGAAAATATCTGCAAAGTTATAGTGGAGACACTCTTTGAAATTTCTGAGTTGTGCATCAAAAATCCATCAATCTGGGAAGATCATCTCATCAAGTTGTTCGTGATGCTGAGAAATGTGAAGCCATTGGATCAATTAGCAACATTTCTCATCAAAGGATTCTCATCGGTGCTTCAGAGCAACGACAACAGATTGATTTACTTGCAAAACTCAATCTTGGATTTGATCACAAATTTAGACACACCAGAAGCTTTGGCTGCTTATTTTAAACTCTTCACAGCGGTTGATCCACCAGTGGAACTGTTGTTGGCCAGACTCTCCACTTTGGCGACAAGAAAACAGGAGATCAACGTTTTAGTGGAAGTTAATTTCCCAACAATTAAAGGTAAAATATTTAAAATTTAAATCTCAGTTGATTCAATCAACTTTTTGGTTGATAAAATATTTTGTTAAAAATATTGTAAACTTTTCAGATGACGTTCTCCCCGAAAGTGATCTTATTTTCTACGATTGCATGCAAATGCTAAAGATGAGATCTTCCATAATTGCTCCCTTGGACTCTATAGTCTTCACTCCGTGGAAACTCCAAGGATTCACCGTGAGTTTATGGATTAATTTGAAGGAATTCCCACCACGCGAGAGAGAGCCAGATGTTAGGAATTCAAGAGACAATAAACACCTCAAACTGATCCAAAACACCAGCCACATCTTCACAATCGGCACTAAGAAACTCCTCCTGTCCGTCCAAGTGGACAACACAGATCCCAATATTCTTCACATTCAGCTGATAAAACCAAGCAAATCCGTGCTTCATGAGAGTCTCGATGTCCGCAAAGTGAGATCAAATTGTCCAGCTGGAATGCAGAGTATGTTGAATTTGACGAAAACAGCGCTGAGGAATAACTGGAATTTTGGGAATTTTATCAACAAGGACGCTGATCAGGACTTTAGAGCTTCTTGCATTCAAACGTCGATTAATGTGAAACTCACTCCTGGAAAGTGGACCTTTATGACCTTTGCCGTTATTGCCAGTGAAGCTGGTATCCTAATAGAAATCACAGTCGATTGCAAGGACAACTACTCGGCAATGATTCTAGGAGAAGAAGTTCCCAAGACTTTCAAGAACTCCAATATCAGCCTTCTTGCTGTTGGAGATTCTCAATTCCCGCAAAGAAGTGGATTCCATCGAGTTCAATACAGCATAACTAATCTCATGGTGTTTGGCGTGGCCATCCTGGAAAGATCTGTTCTCGAGAGTCTCATGAGTTTAGGACCAAATTGCAATAATCTCATTTCCGGACAACTTGGCAATTCAATTCCCAATTTCGGCTTCATCGATCCAGCCTCTATCCAGGACAATATCCATCTCAATATTAATGAGTCAATCAGATTCCTACGGGAGTATCTTCTGTTAACCTTCTCAGCAGAGGATCCAACAATTGTCATGGAATATTTCACAAATTGCAACATCGGAACGCCTCTTGAGATCACAATGGGGAAAAATAGTTGTGAATCTGAGAAAGTCAACTCCTTCTACTCAGCTGTTTTGCAAACTGGAGGACTCTCTTCGTTGCTCTTCCTATTCGCTCGAGTTGTAGAGATATCAGATGCCTCACGACTTCAAGCAGAAGCTCTGAAGATTCTCCTGAATGTGGCGCACTCGAATGTGGAGCTCTACACGGAGTTCATCAAAGGAGACTATCTCAATACAATTGGATCGATTTTGAGGAGTAGTAAGTGTTCAAAAGATCTCCACCTTCTAAAGTGCTTCATGGACACAGCATTCGATAGACCAGTTATGCAGGAGAGAGTTGATGGATCCTTCTCATTGACCACCAATCACTGCTTCCTGATCTATCCCGAATTGGTAATCTTCATCATTAACAACTACAGTGATTGGCATAGAGAAAGCGGGGAAGTTTTGGAATTCACGCTCAAAATAATCAAATCCTTAACATCTAAATCAACCAAGGATATCAACATCAAGCAGATGATGAGCGTTGATATCCTCCCGAATCTCATCAACTTCTGCAAAGTCTTCTTCGTAGGAGTTTCACCGCCCATCAACATTACAACAAAATCAGCAATGTTGATTGTCGAGATTCTATCAGGATTCGGACCCACTCCTCCATCAACATCCTTTATAGATGAGATTGCAAAGTTGTTGTTGTTGCTGCACGAACCCAGTTACACGTACGTGACGCAGGATCGAGGAAACTACTACTACCTGGTGTCCAAGACAACGCCAAGTCCTCCGAAATTCAATCAAATCGTGAAGACAGCAGAAAGGATTAAGATCAAGTTTCATCTACAACGTCGAAGGACTTCATCGCCCTACAATGCGCTCAAAAGAAAAATGCGAAGTGTCTCGATGGACTGTGTTTGTCCAGATGCTGATGATAATGAGAAGGAATCGCAAAAGGAAAATTTCCACGAAACCCTGTGCGAGATTGTTGATCTAGCGAAGCACGACAACCGCATCAACAAAGTCTCCATGAAGGATGTGACGAAACTTGGGAAAAACATGCAGATCGAGAAGATTTTGAAGAGCAAGAGAACACTGAGGAAGAGCATCAGCTACAGCAGAAACTCCCTTGAATTGCGAACAAAAATGCCTTTAACTGAGCCTAAGGAAACTGAAGGTAGTCAAACGACAACTACGACAACAGCATCAGTCAAAGATATGCCTAGCATGGCAATTATTCAGAGGGAAATCCTGAAACTTCTACAGAACTTTATCATCATCATGCCAGATAATGCGATAGCCGATGTCATTGGACATTACGTCACATTTCAGTTGCTGTTGATTTTGGCCAACAACCCAAATGGTGATGTTAGAGCGGAAGTTGTTGTCCTGCTGGGTAATCTTTGCGATCGATTGCCTCAAGATCGCATAGTTCAATACTTCAAGTCGAACTACTTCTATCATATTGCCAATCAAATTTCCATCTATCCAGCGAATTGCTCCCTCATGATGGCTTGCCAAAAGCTAGCAACTTGTAATCCCGAATGTGCAAGACTAAAGAATCGGATTGGGATAATTTTGCTGATATCAATTCTCCCTCAATTAATGCACTCCCATGAGTATTCACTGAAATCTGCGCTACTCTCGATTTGCAATCTCTACGAACAACACGAAGAAGATAGGGCGTTCTTTGTTGAATGCGGACTCATACCATCACTTGTGAAATGTGCAATAACGCTGCTTGTAAAGCAATCTCACGTGGACTATACGAGAGGAGTTGCCAATTACATTCTCTTCACGATTTACTACTTGTCAAAAAAGTTTCTCACATCGCATGATCCACGACAGTTGCTGTATCTCTGGACCCTGTTAAACTACATGGACTACATCGAAAGGGAGTCAAATGCTGTAGCAGTGAGTCAGGGGATTAGAAGTATCCAAGCTAGGATCCTAAATGGTTTGCTGAATGCTTGTCGACAGAAGTACAAAACCTACAGAACATTTCGATCGATCATCTACATTCGGGGAAGCAATTTGTCCCTTTCCGAAATGAGATCCCGATTCCAGTGCCTTATGGAACGAAGCGTGATGTTCCTACAGAAGAAAGGTGAACAATTGTAGCAAGCTTGAAGACTACGAAACAGTCTAACTTTTAACTTTCTTTTCAGACTCTAAATACGAACTACTGAACGAGGAAAACGAATTAGTTCGGACAATAATCGGATTGAGCCTTATTGCTCGAATGAAAATAGGATCAATGATCATTTGGTCCATGTGTCCCAGCCGAGGAATGGATCTCAAGTTTTTCGTAATACGATGCTTATCGTATTTGATGAAGTCCAAACACGTAATAACATTTGGCTTCAATATATCACTGGTTAGTCGTTTTTAACGAAATTTTCGAGGTCCTAATTACTAATCTTCTTCTTTCGATTACAGATCAGGACCTTTGCTAATCATTTCTACACAGTCATCAGCGGAACGCCTGGTTTCATATCAACCAATCAACTGATAATGCTAAGCAAATTTGTGAAATTCATTGGAGGATCAACCACGGCAATCACCGCTGATATAGAGAAGGTAAGCGAGTAGTCTAACATAGATCTTCTGAACTGAATTAAAATTTGTATTTTCCAGCTAACCCTGAGGATTGATGAGGTCAGTAGGGACTTGGAAGCCACTCATTCGCCGGAAATTGAAAGGACTATCCATGAATTTGAGCCAATTGCTTTATCTTGCGTCGAAACATCATTGAAAGTCACAAGAACTTACTCTGAGCTCCAAAACGCAGAACGGAGAAATTTGCTCAATCAGATGCGATGTGAAAAAACTGCTGATTTCAACTGGAAGTACTTTATCAGTCAGATGACCCATGAAGGAGCTCCCTTCTACAACGAGCGCTACAATACAGTATCCTGGGAGATGGACGACACAGAGGGACCAAGTAGAACGAGATTGAGATTCAAGAGATGCAATCTAACAGTTTCTGATCGCTTCTTGCTTCCTGAGGCAAGCGAAAAGTACAAGAATGTATCGCCGCAACCACCACTACTGTATCTGATTGAGTCACTGGAGAGAGAGAAAAACGCCTTATCTGACCAAGTGCTTTACAACTTCTCATCAGCCTACATAACTGCTGATTCTGAGTTTCCAGGAGATTTGGTAGTGACAGAGACTATGATAAAATTCTTCCCAGATGATGAGAAAAGGGAGAACATTATTGTGGAAATTGCAAACGTGCTGGATATCTGGCTGAGGAAGTATATGCATCAGAACAGAGCAGTTGAGCTTTTCATGGTGTCCGGAAAGTCATTATTTTTCGTTTTAAGAGAGCTCAACGATCGGAAGATCTTTGCTAAGTACTTTGCAGACAAGATTTGTGATTCATCCAATTCCAAGTGGCATTACTTTATGCTGCAGCAGTGGCGAGATGGTCAGTTGACTAACTGGGAATACTTGACAGCTTTGAATCAACTAAGCGGCAGATCATATCAGGATATAATGCAATATCCTGTATTCCCATGGATACTCTCAGACTATCAGAGCAATGTTCTGGATCTCACCAATCCGAATATATATCGAAAGCTAGAGAAACCTATTGCTATCCAACATCCAGACTCTGAGGAACACTTCAAGGAGATGTATGAGTATTTGTCTCAGCCAGGAAATCGAAATGTCTCGCACTTCCCGTATCACTACAGTTCTCACTACTCAAATTCAGGCACTGTACTCAGCTTCATGATCCGGATCCCACCCTTTACATCCATGTTTATCAAATATCAGGACAACAATTTCGATCTTCCCGATCGGACATTCTTCTCCGTGAGACACGCTTGGCGTTTGGCAAGCAAAGACTCCCAAACCGACGTTAAGGAGCTCATCCCTGAGTTCTTTACTCTTCCTGAGATGTTTGAGAATAGTGAGGATTTCGATTTTGGCCTTCGTCAGTCTGGAGAGAGAGTCCATCACGTAACATTGCCTCCATGGAGTAACAACTCTTCTCGACTATTTGTACTGATCCACAGACAAGCGTTGGAGTCGGATTATGTGAGGAGTCGACTACATTTGTGGATTGATTTGATCTTCGGATACAAGCAAACGGGCAAAGCTGCTGTAGCTGCTACGAATGTATTCCATTCAGCCACATATCCTGAGTTTCCTGAACCTGTATCAACAGATCCCGTCGATCGATCAGCGTATCAGACCATGATCAAAACCTACGGACAGATGCCTAAGCAAATCATCGCGTTTCCTCATCCACCAGCAACAAAAGGAGAACAAACTTCCGATTATCAGGTTGATGCTTCTAAGCCTAGCAACTAGTAAGGCTTTAGCTAATACTCTTTATATTTTTTCCAGACCTCTTTTGCAACTTACACCGTCAAGGGACTGAAGTGGGGCGTTTACACAGGATCACCTCAACTGCCCGTTCCCGAATGCGTGGCTATCTATCAGCAAGCGGACGTGCAACTGAGCAAGATAATATGCATGGAGACAACCAACGCGGCTTATGGTTTATCATCCAGCGAGAACTACATGCAAGGAATCGAGATAGATACATTCTACTGCATCACGTGGAAGCATGAAGATAACATCGTTCGGATAAGATCAATCGGAGAGGATTTGGCTTATGCAAAACCTCTATTTCAGTCTTCGAATTTCGATCCCATCACGAGTTGTGGAACAAACGTGAACTCCAATCAACTGTGGTTTGGCCATCAATCAGGAAGATTGGTGGTTTATCAATGCAGTGACTTTATCCCTGAGAAATTGAACAAAACCCGATACCTGATGCATTCACCACTGGCCAATACGATGTCCTATAACTCGGCTTTTCGAATGTGCAAATCATCTGGGACCCTCGGGAGGAAGATAAATGAAACCATCAGTAAGCAGACGAGAGATATTGGGAGCCTTAAGTGGAAGAAACCAACAACGTTGTTGTTCCACGACAACGAAGTAACGGGAATAAGTATCTGCATGGAGTTCAAGGTGGCCGTTTCAATTGGAAAGGATGGAAAAACTGCGATTTGGGACACCAACACTCTCGAATACATCAGGCAAATCCCTCCGCCAAATACATCATCCCATCTACCAATAAGTCTATCAACCATCAGTCCAACACTAGGAGATATCGTTACAATTCACTGCAACGAAAATCTCAGCGGAGAAACTCTTTCAGATACCGAAGTGGAAGTCGATGAGGAGAGCTATGAAGTCACAGAGTCCAACATCGATGATTTCGTTAAGATCTCCATGAATTTGACTGGGAAGACGCTAATGAGAGTTCACACAATCAACGCCAGTTATGTGAGCCACATAACGCTCAATGACAACATTCTGGCTGTTTGCTACTCCAACGTGAAGGAGGGAACGGGAATCAATGTGATAGCAACGGGATTGGAGAGAGGAATCGTGAAATTGTGGTCGAGCTGGGATCTCAACCTCATACGAGAAATTGATACACAAATGACTGATGTTGTAGATATTTCATATTCAACATATCAACATTTGATCATTCTTACAAGAGACAACATAATTCAAGTGTGGGAATCTCCGTGTCTTCTCGGCAATGCACCCAAATTTCCCCAGAGTATTTTCCGGAATAGCCAATGGAGAATTTTGTGAGACGCGCTCACCAAATAAAACATATTATATTAATATTTTTAAATGTTGATTTTGTTGATTTTACAAATTTCCAATAACTTTGAGAGGTTTGATGAAGGATTTTGTGATAAAACTCTACTCAAATTGAAAGTATTCGTCACTGTGGATGTTACAATGTGAGGAAACTTGAACTCTTTTCCATCTTTATAATTGAACAACAGTCTTTTGCTGATGTAATCCCCGTGAAGACTCACACTTGCCACTTCCAGATAATCATGTTTGCTGGAGTAAAATTGCAGGGAGACTTTCATCATTTCTGAGGAATCTAAATTTTCTGGTCCAACATTTATCATGCGGAAATGATTCTCCAACTTCTCATAAAGTTCCCTAATATTCCCAACAATTTCATTAAATTTCTCCTCTGCCTCCTCCTTACTCCTTGAAGCGTGAAATACTTGAACAGAATTTCCCTGATTTTTCTCCCCATCTTTGGCGAAGTAAGTCTTCCCATTGGATACAAAGGCGAGAGGCAATTGCGTCGGTAAGAGCGATAATCTGGCGATAAAGCTCAAGAAACTGAGCATTGAACCTCCTCCTGACAAGTGCAGTAAATTAATTTTACTGCCATCCTCTTCAAGGACTTGGAACAACTTCTCTTTGTCCACTCCAGCCGCCTCGACGATCACTGATCTCACAAAATCAGGATTTGAGAAGTATTCGTATCCCTTCTCTCTGAAGAACTTCTGGCAATAGTTGGGAAAAGCAAATTCGAACCTTGCCAACTCGCCTCTGGAGTAGGAATTGGAATTTTCAACACCTCCAGGACTTGAGGCTTCATCCTTGCTAAGGTATGTGTGTAGAATCTCCTTCTTAACTCCAGCATGAATATGATTTGGAACTCGAAGGAAATTGTTGATAAATTCATCTTCAAACTCATAAGAATTCTCTTTCAGCTCCTTCATTGTATTCCTGATTGATTTTCCTTCCACCTTCAACTTATCAATTTCCTCCTCTCCTAGCCCTTTGGATTCCTTCAAGATCCTAGCAATCTCTACTCTCCTCAGCTCCAGGGACTCCTTATGCTCTTGCAATCTTTTGTACTCATCCCATTGACTATAGAGTTGCTGGACATTTACAGGAGAATTTCTCTTTGAGACATTCTCCTGGAGAGTCTCTCTGTCTCCTAGAATTCCCTTGAAATCCAAATAAGGATGCACAGGAGCATATTCTTCCCTGGCCTTATCTCCTGTGAGATAGAGAGCAGAGAATTGGCGCACCTGTGGCGCTAAAGAGATGCTGATTCGTCTCAAGAGCATCTTAGTGCTAGTGGAAAAAATTAAATAAATAAAATTGTAGAAGAAAAACCCATAAAACACAGAAAACTTACAAGAAATTGGGAGTTCCAGAGCTAAAAACAGAGGTTAGGTGTTTTGTTTATACGCCCCTGACGTGAGAAACTGTGACAACACGCCGGGTTTTTTGCTCTCTCTCTCTCGCGAGCAAACTTTATCAATCAGTTATCAGTGGGGAATTGATTGATTCCTATTGCGCCTAAAATACTACACCAACTCAAAAGGTAAATTTTTCATTATCCTCTATCCTTACCCCATTTTTAATTAAACTCATTAATAGTTTTTTAAGATAAAAAACTAATTTAATTTGAGTTGCTTGAGATACCAAGTCACGAGGAAAACACGCCATAACAATAAAAATTCACCAAATTGCTGTATACTTCCTCTCCTATAGAGATTACAGTGCCAATTCAGTCATTAAGCTAACGTGTAAGAGTGAAGGTTTCGCAAGAATGAGCTCGAATAAGCAAATTTTGTACGGAGGCCCCGATCCCGACATCACGGAGGGCGAACAATCCCTTGGAGAGTTGATTCTGAATCGCTTGGATCGCTACAGCGACCGGGTAGTTTTGGTAAGCATTATTCCCTAATGTTATGAGAGACACATCAACAGACCACCTGAGACTGAGAAACAATATTTGCAGATCGATGGCGTCACGTCGGAAGAGCTCAAGTACCACGAACTCAAAGAGCGTAGCATCAGGTATGCTCAAATCATGCAAGCGGAAGGTCTCAAGGAGGGTGACGTCATTGGAATATGTAGCGAAAATCGTCTTGAATTTCCCTCTGTCCTCTATGGCGCCTTTTTACTTGGAATCACGGTTGCACCGCTCAATTTAACATATTCAGACAGTGAGTATATATTATACAACTCATTCACCTGTGATTGACTTTATCATTTACCAATGTACTCTATACACCGGTGTTCCACCTGATAAGGAGCCATTAATACATGGCTATTGACTTTTGAAACTTATTTTGTGTTATTATCAATGTTCAAGATACTATTATCGCAATACGGTAATTTTATTGAGGTATTAAATGATAAAAATAATTAGGATGACTTAACATTATTATTAATTTGCAAAAAATTGCTAGAATTATAAAAACTGAAGGACAACTTGTGATGAGATTTCTGAACTCTAATTGGAAAAAAATGTTATAAAATTAAACTTTTTACCCCCAAACCAGACAAAAGGCACTTACTTTATCTAAATTAGGGGCTTTTTTAAGTCATTTTTTCTTAATTTGTATTATTTTCGTGATTAATCTGATTTTTGAAACCGCGAGACATAATCTTTTAGTTTTTTTACTCATAAAACTTCCGAAAGTTCTCAAAAAGCTTTTTATAAAATACGGTCAAAATTCAACTTCTTTTAAAGCACAGAAAATGTTTATTTGGAAACTTTTCTAAAGGCGCTAGAAACTTTTCAAAAATTCTGAAGATCTTAATTAATCTTGATTAATAAAACTTTGACTTCCAGATGAACTCAATCATGCGCTCAACTTATCAAAGCCAAAATTCCTCTTCGCCTCCCCTTACGTGATCGAGAAGATAGCCAAAGTGTCGGCGACAACCCCTTTCGTGAAGAAAGTCGTTGTTTTTGGAGAAGACAATTTTTCCCTGAAGGGCGTTCAATGCAGCAAAGATTTCCTGGAGAACAAACGCATCCCAGTAGTGACGCACTTCCGACCGAAACCCACAAACATGAAAGACACCACCGCTCTAATTCTATGCTCAAGTGGAACCACCGGTTTGCCAAAGGGCGTCCAACTGACCCAGTACAATATCCTAGTGGCAGTGGCTCACATTGGATTGGGAGTCTTCACCATAGACATGCCACGAGAGGACATGGTGATTCTCGGGATAATTCCCTGGTTCCACGCATTCGGCAGTTTAACCCTCTGCGGGATGTCTCTATCCGGAATGAGGATTGTTCTTTTGCCCAAGTTTGAGGAAACCCTCTTTCTCAGTTGCATTGAGAACTACAAAGTCACCCAAATGTTACTCGTTCCACCCTTGATGGTCTTCCTGGCGAAGCATCCCCTCGTGGAACACTACGATATGTCTAGTGTTGAGGAGATCATCTGTGGAGCTGCTCCACTCAGCAAGGAGGTAGAGGATATGGTTTCCAAACGTATTGGAGTGATGGTGACTCAAGGATACGGTATGAGTGAAATGACTCTCAGCACGCTCATGCAGACAGACATCAGAAAGCCAGGAAGTGTTGGAAATCTGAGACCAGGAATGTGGGGAAAAGTAATCGATCCGGAAAGTGGAAAACTCTTGGGTGCCAATCAACCCGGAGAGCTCTGCTTCAAGGGTTCACAGAACATGAAGGGATACATTGGAAATGACAAAGCCACTAAGGATACAATTGATGCTGATGGATGGCTCCATACGGGGGATGTTGGCTATTTTGACGAAGACGAACAATTCTACATTGTTGACCGCTTGAAAGAGCTTATCAAGTACAAAGGATATCAAGTGCCACCGGCAGAAATTGAGGCTCTCCTCCTGACTCATCCAAAGATACGCGATGCAGCTGTTGTTGGACTCCCGGATGAGGTTGCTGGTGAGCTTCCGATTGCTTTTGTCGTGAAACAGGCGGAAGTTGACCTCACTGAGAGTGAAGTGATTGATTTTGTGGCCAAGAAGGCTTCACCGGCTAAGAGATTGCACGGAGGCGTTCAATTTGTCGAAGAAATACCCAAAAATCCGAGTGGAAAAATACTCAGACGCGAGTTGAGGAACAAACTCAAGCAGATACTTAAGTCCAAATTGTAGAGAGAAATTTGTATAGATATTCCCTAGCGACTTTCTTTTTTATCTTTCTACTAATTGTCTCCATGCCTTTTTTTCTAAGTTAATACCTTATACATGATTGATTGACTTTATATACTCAAAAAATTGATTGCATAAGTATTCAAACATTCAATGTGTTGCTGGCAAACTTCGTTCCTCTTCGTACACCATTCGCCAAACCTCTGAGGCGCAGAGCAATACATTAATATAGCCATTATAGTCATATCTTGAAAGCCTCGCTACATTCAGTGTCAGTAAATCGAACTGTGCAGCCCGCGAAGGTTGTTCAACGCAATTAACAATGAGTGACGAAGAGAAAAACATCATCTTCGGTGGAGAACAAATTACGGATTTCACCAAATTTGTTGGATCCCTGGGGGAATTACTCCTGTTTCAGCTCAACACAAATCAGGATAAAGTTGGAATTGTAAGATTTTCTTCCAAATAATCTTTATGACCCTTGAGATAACACAATTTCATATTTCACTCAACACAGATAGACGGAATCACTGGACAGAAAGTAACGTACAAAGAGATTAAGGAGAAGGCCCTCCACTTGGCCGAATATTTTCGTCAGAATGGAATCAAAGCGGGAGATGTTATTGGAATATGCAGTGAAAATCGCCTCGAGTTTCCATATACCATCTATGGAGCTCTTCTTGCTGGAGCTACAATAACAACAATTAATCTTCTCTATACGGAACGTAAGTTTGCGTGTACACCGATAAGTACAAGTATTTAATTAGATAAGAAGTTCGTCTGTTGTAATATTCAACACCACAAGGGAGAGAATACGTTAAAAGAAAGATAGAGGTTTTAAATTAAATTCACCCAGTCATTGAAAATGCTAATTGCTCCTTGCATTTATAATACTTCCAGGTGAAATGATCCACACAATTCAATTGACAAGGCCTAAAGTGATTTTTGGGACAGAACTTGCCATTGAGAGGCTCACCGATGTGGCCAAGAAGTGTTCTGGTGTTGAGAAGATCATCCAATATGGCGATAAGGCGCTGGTCAATGGAATTCCAGTCTTTAATGACATTCTAAATGATAAGAGATATGCAAAACCCGAGGAGGATTTTGTTCATCCACCAGAAGATCTCGATAGAAACGCTCTCATCATGATGTCTTCAGGAACAACGGGATTGCCGAAAGGTGTTCAAATCACTGAGCGGAATATTCTGTCCACATTAGGACAATCAGTGTAAGAGTTGCAGATAGAAATCATATCATACCAGCATCCTGAACCAAGATAATTCCCTTTACAGTGACGCAAGAAACGAGCTGTATCAGGAGGACCAGGAATTGATAATCCTCAGCATAATTCCCTGGTTTCACGTTTACGGCCTTATGACGCTCATTTCCTCCTCAATCGGCGGAATCATCCTCATTTCGCTGCCCAGATTCGATGAGCATCTCTTTCTGAGCTGCATTGAAAAGTACCGAGCCACGCATGTCTTCATGGTGCCACCACTGATGGTGTTCCTGGCAAAGCATCCTCTAGTCTCCAAGTATGACTTGAGCAGCCTCAAAGAGCTTTACTGCGGAGCAGCTCCGCTCAGCAAAGAAGTGGAGAAGGCAGTGATGGACAGGATACCCAATGTCACAGCCATTCGGCAGGGATTTGGCCTCTCCGAGACAACTCTCAGTGTCTTATCCACTCGAGGTGTGAAGACGAAGCCTGGGAGTGTGGGAATAGTCGCCATCGGGACATATTGCAAAGTGATTAATCCGGAAACTGGAAAAATCCTGGGTCCCAATGAATCGGGTGAGCTCTGCTTCAAGGGACCGCAGATCATGAAGGGATATATGGGTAATGATTCAGCCACTCGAGACACCATTGACTCTGACGGATGGTTCCACACTGGAGACGTTGGTTACTTCGACGAAGAAAAGTTCTTCTTCATTGTGGATCGTCTCAAGGAACTGATCAAGTACAAAGCCTTCCAAGTGCCACCAGCTGAACTAGAGGATCTCCTCGTGTCGCATCCCAAAGTGGCTGATGCAGCAGTTATTGGCCTTCCGGATGAGATCGCCGGAGAACTTCCGATGGCTTTTGTGGTGAAACAGCCCAAAGTGGATGTCACAGAGAAGGAAATCAAGGACTACATTGCCAGCAAAGTGACCAACTATAAGCAACTGAGGGGTGGAGTTCGATTTATCAATGAAATACCAAAGAATCCCAGTGGGAAAATTCTTAGACGCGAATTGAGGCTCTTAGTGAAAAATCCACAATCTAAATTGTAAAAATGTGTTGCTCTTATGCCATTTTTTTGTAAATGAGGTGATAGTACATTTTTTCTTTAATAAATCTTCAGGTGATTGTCGTGATAATTGGTGTTTATCTCGGAATTGTGCAATTCATTGGATCAACATTCAACAATTACAATTAAAAAAGATAACAGATCATGAGTTTCTAAGATTACCAGTTATCTGTGGTCCTCGAAATAACATCAAAGACTGCAGATCGAGTTGAAATTTTCTATGGGAGTTGGACAGAATTAACTGGAATTCGGCATGATAAGGTCTTCGACTTCAAATGTCGTAAGAGATTTCCCTATTTTTAAAAATAAATTTATCGCAAATACCATTTACGCAATTGAAGTTGGTCCTCTTAAGAATTCAAATCTAATAAACATTCTCCAGCCTATCAGTTTCTTATCTGTTTGATAACTTTGTGGAGACTTAATACAAGGTGCTGCTGTTCTCTATGCATCAGTCTTTGTGAAACAAGCACACATATCAGAATGTCTGAAGAGAAATTCGTTTTCTACGGCGGAGATTGTCCAATAGACTACACGGCGAATAAAAGCTTAGCAGAATATGTTTACAAAACCTTCAAAGCCAATGGGGAAAGAATTGCAATCGTAAGTTCAAGCAAAACAATCTTAAATCACAAATTATGAGATTTTATATTCTCTCCCGCCATAGACTGATGGAGTATCCGGAGAATCCATTACGTATAGCAGTATTTTGGATAGGGCATTGACTCTGTTGAAATACCTTCGCGGGAGAGGAGTTGGGAGAGGCGATGTTATTGGATTATGCTGTGAAAATCGCTTAGAATTCCCAATCGTCACTGTTGCGACCATTTTCTGCGGCGCTACTCTCTCAACTCTCAATCCACGATATGTTAATCGTGAGATAAAGCATGTGTTGGATCTCACAACGCCCAAAATAATCTTCGTCACCTCATCAGCTCTCGCCAACATAGTGGAAGTGAGCAAAGATGTGCCTTCAATCAAAGAAATTGTCCAATTAGGAAAGCAATCCGAAGGGAAAGTTGCTGGAGTTTCGTTTTTTGACTCGATAATAGAGTCAAAGGATAAATTGAAGGCAGAGGATTTTGAATTACCAACATCAAATGAATTGGACACTCATGATACCTTTATCTTGATGTCTTCAGGCACAACTGGACTCCCAAAGGGAGTCGTCCTAACCGATAGGAATGTTTTGGAAGCAATGGCTAACTTGGAGTAAAATTTTTTGATTTTCTCTCAAAAAACCAGAAAATAATTAAGTAATTTTTCCGCAGAGAAACCAAGAAGTCAATGTTTATCCTACCGAACGTCTGCAGTCTTGCTGTTCTTCCCTGGTTTCACTCTTATGGCCTCATGACGCTCATTTGCTTAACAACCAAATGTGTTAAAATTGTGTCTCTGCCGAGATTCGAGGAGAAAGCTTTCTTGAATGCAATTCAGGTGAGTTTCATCACCCAATTCACACCCATTTAAAATTTGTAAAATCATAATTAAATGAATTTCAGAAATACCAAGTTTCTCATATGTTTGTCGTGCCTCCATTGATGGTGTTCCTGGCCAAGAATCCCATAGTCAAAAACTACGACTTGAGTAGTTTGAAGGAACTCTTCTACGGAGCCGCTCCTCTGGGGAAGGACATTGAGGATGAAGTTAAGGCGCGAATTCCCAGCGTGACAAAAATCCAGCAAGGATATGGATTGACGGAAACCACTTTGACTGTCTTCGGAGCTCGAGGACAAAAGCTCATCCAAGGAAGTGTTGGACAAGTAACAGCCAAGACGTGGTGTAAAGTTGTTGACCTTGAAACCGGAGAAGCCCTTGGACCCAACGAATATGGTGAGCTCTGTTTCAGGGGTCCAGCAATGATGAAGGGATACTATCGCAATCCCAAAGCAACCCAGGAAACCATCAAAAATGGATGGCTTCACACCGGAGATGTTGGATATTACGATGAAGACAAGAACTTCTACATTGTCGACCGAATTAAGGAACTAATCAAATACAACGGCTTCCAAGTGGCTCCTGCTGAACTTGAAGGATTAATCCTCACCCATCCAGCTGTGAAAGACACAGCAGTTATTGGGACCCCCAATCCAGAGACCGGAGAACTCCCAACTGCATTCGTTGTGAAGAGAGATAATCACGAAGTGACCCAGAAAGAAATTGCCGATTTCATTGCCGATCGAGTATCCAATCCGAAGAGATTGAGAGGTGGAGTTCATTTCATTGAGGAAATTCCAAAAAATCCCAGCGGAAAAATTTTACGCAGGGTTTTGCGAGAGAAAGTCGCAATTTTAAAATCTAAACTGTAATAAACATGTCTTTTTTGGGCTTTAAATAATCATTAAACTCAGCTTAAGCTACTTTTATGACTGCAACCCATACAAGCTGACCTATTATCATATCTCAAGAAACAAACCATTAATGATAACACTTTAGTGCTACTCAAACCTCCCAAGTCAGTGGCTGTTAAAACACGCTGGGTGAAAGCTCCCATGAAAAGTTGTTGCAATAAAATGCAAAGTGCGGAAAATAATTATCTCCTTTATGGGGGTGAAGTGGGTGATAATTTGGCGGAGAGATACAAATCTCTGGGTGAATTTTACACCGAAAATTTGCAAGATGCTGCAAATAAGACAGAAATTGTAAGTTTTATTTCCGCTGAGACTTCAATGAAGTGAGAAATTGATTTTACGATCAACAGATTGATGCAAAATCAGGTCAAAAGCTCTCTAGGGAAAACATAAGAGCAGGAGCAGAGCATTTGGCTGAGTTTCTCAGACAAAGAGGAGCTCAAACAGGAGATGTTGTCACTATTTTAAGTGAAAATCGATTGGAATTCCCAATAGTGTGTATTTCAGCATTTCTTTGTGGAATTACCATCAATACTCTGAGTCCTTATTACACAGAGAGTGAGTATAAATCAATTCTAAAGAGAATTAAAGATGAGCTGTTCCAGCTTTTCTTTTCATTTATCGAAGAGTTGCTAAGTATTTTTCGCATAAAGTAATTTCTGTTGAAAACCACGAAAACTTTCCTGCTTTTCTTTTCAGATGAGATTTTACATGCCTTCAAGATTGTTTGCCCAAAATTTATTTTCCTAACTCCAAGCATTCTCAACAAGATAAGAAATGTGATGAGGGAAGCAAGTCTCAAAAGCACTTTAATTCAATTTGAAGGAGGAAATCCCAGAGAACAGCAAGTTCTTAACTTCGGCGAAATATTGAAAAACGAAAAGTTTAAACCAAAGACCGGATTTAAACCTGCTAAAGTGGATATGGCAAAAGACATAGCCGTGATTATGATGTCTTCTGGAACAACAGGAATCCCTAAATGCGTCCAATTGTCGCATAAGAATGTTTTAGCAGGATATACAGGAACTGCGTATGAAATTGATTGATTCTTTATTAGGTATTAGAGGTCCTAACTCTCGATTTTCATTATAGGAATATCTTCAGGGAATTTCGAGAAAGAAACGATGTTGTCCTCTTAGTTACACCTTGGTAAGTATTTCTTTAGTTTAATTACTCAATCGACTCAATCTATCATTATCTGATTCTCTTATCTCTCAGGGCCCATAATTTTGGATTAATAGTTTTGCTACGCCTAGTGGCTTTCGGGGTAAAAATGATATCAATCCAGCGCTTTGAGGAGAAATTCTACTTGCAAACCATACAGGTAATTTTTTCACTTACCTTGCTTGCCGGATTCTCAGAGATTATTGCCCAGGAAACCTGCCGGGGGGAGACCATTGAAAATCCTTCGAATCCTTGAATGAATTTTAGAGGTTATGTTGTAATGCCGATCTAATTTACGCAATTCGCAGAATAATTTACAATCCTTTACCTGAGTTTTGAGTAAAATAATTAAAGCAAATCTTCAAAACACTTTATTCACTGGGAAAACTGATTTTCCCCGGGAAATTTATCTTTTTGTTGGAGCGAAAAATTCGAGGAAAAATTTCAAATCAACAAAAAACTGCTCTACTGCGTTCGTTAAGTCGTCGTTATTGTTTTTCTAGCAGTTTTTTGTGCAAAAAGGACTTTGTTTTCATCGCATGGAAAAGTGAAAAAAAAATCTTGTAAAAAAGTAAAGAACTCGTTAAATTGGTTGAAATAGTGTTTTTGTTTTTAATTAATGTTATTGGCAAAGTCGTGAAAAGTGTTTTTATTGTGAAAGATTAGGGAAATCCGAGAAATTCATGAGCAAGTCTCTGTTTTCTTCACATTATGGCGCCGTGACGTAAGTGAATATCTTTTGTTTTTGCTAATAAAACAGGATCAAAATTCCGTGAATTCATGTGGTAGGGTTTCTTTAGGACCTCTTTGCGCTATATCCATTCATAGGGGTTGTAGAAACATAAGAATGGGGCGATTTTCGAGCCCCAAAATGTTGGCTTTGCGAACTCTCTCCTCATCGCTTACAAGATGTCCTCGGTAATAATCTCTGGGTTGAAGTTTCTAATCTCAAAGAAAAACTTGAGATCACAGAAAATCCCATTAACAGGATTACAGAGTCTCTGCCTGTTTTGTGGCACCTCCTTTGATGGTATTCCTCAGCAAATCTGCCATCTTGAACAATTACAATCTGAGCAGCTTAAGGATCCTCTATTCAGGAGGAGCTCCTCTGAGCAAGGAAATAGTAGATGGAATCTTTACGCGTCTCCCCAGAGTGGACATCATTTATAATGGGTATGGCTTAACAGAGACCACGGCGGGAGCGCTTCACGCTAACTCTCAGGTCAATAGCCTTACTGGCATTGGGCGTCTGTATCGAGGACTTTGGGGTAAAGTTATTGATCCAGAGACTGGAAAATCGCTTCCTCCCCATCATCCGGGAGAGATGTGTTTCAAGGGTGATCAGATAATGGTAGGCTACAGGGACAATGAGGAGGCTACCAAGAGTACTATAGATGCTGATGGGTGGCTCCATTCTGGTGATATTGGATACTTCAATGAGGACAAGGAGTTCTTCATAGTCGGTCGATCTAAGGAGATCATCAAGTATAAAGGCTTCCAAGTGCCTCCTGTGGAACTGGAGGCTCTGCTCTTGGGACATCCTAAGGTCCAGGATGCCGCTGTCATTGGCCTTCCGGACGAGATGGCTGGAGAACTACCTATGGCTTTGGTAGTCAAGAAGCCAGATGTCCAAGTAACTGATAAGGAACTTGTAGATTTTGTCAATAGTCGGATTTCTAATCCCAAGAGACTCAGGGGAGGCCTCAAGTTCGTCCCTGAAATCCCAAAGAATGTTAATGGGAAAATTATGAGGCAAGTTTTAAAGTCCAAATACGCAGGGTCAGGATTTGTAGCAAAACTCTAGATTTTGAGTTTTTATCTATTTATGTATTTGACAATATTTTGAAAGTATACACTATTAATATACTTTTTAGAACATTTTTGAAAAGGGTTGTTCCAAAATTGTTTGTTTTTCCTTTCAGTTTTTTTTATACAATATGGTTTTACGACTTTTAGATAATTCGTTACAATATGCATTCTACTGTGTTATGTACGTAAATGGGTCGCGCAGTGTCTAATCGCCTTTATTTTCAAAATTATTTTGTACAAAACCTATCGTATTGCCGTTCATAGAAAATGTCTAATGCACCATACAAATTTTTTATTTTAACATTTCACGATTGTTATGAGTGTGTATGGAGTACGCATAATAAGATGTTTCCATGTTATTCGTCTGCAAATTACATATTTTATGCATATCACATCACAATATATCACAGTTTTGCAAAATTTGAATATTTTCTACATTTTATGTACGTCTTGCAGAACAATTTCTATACATCTAAAAAGATTTCATCCAACAAGGATTGAATGTCAAGTCCTTATGGACTTTGCAATGAAAGTTCTTATTCTTTTGATTGCTTTCGAATCTACAAAAAAACAATAACCACGTTTCACGTCTTGAACAAATTCAAAATTATATCTACCAAAGACAATTGATATGATATTGCATTGTTATAAATTAATAAACATAGTTATTGTACGTAATACAAGCACACAAGGTATTTGATTTCTTTTGCATTATTTCTGTCTTAAAGGATTATTCATGGAAAATATTGCAAAGGTATTGGACAAACGCATATTTGATATGGAGTTTGATATTAAGAAATTATTGAAAAATTACTCAAAAAACTTTCCAATTGTTTTCTTTTGGATATGTGTCGGTTAGTTGTCTAGACGGTATAACAAAATTTTCTAATTTTGAAAAATTCTTGTCTCAAAATGTCATATTTCGCAGGGATAACAAAATGTATATCATGTTACTCTTTCAGTCTTTAGTAGTGTTATTGCATTTTTACTTATAAAGATGCCGTTTTCTTTTATTCTCGTGGGTGAAAAAGTCAAAATTCTAGGAAGTACATAAATATGTCAGTAAATGGACTAGCAAACAATGAATCTGGATCCAATAGTTATGTCTAAATTACGTTATTGTTACGGGGCTCTATATACATTTAATGTAAGTCTTCAGTTATGGGATATTAAAATAGTTAGAAAAAAGTTGATCTACTTTTGAGTTTGTCGTCCGATTGGCTTTTCAAGCACTATAGACGATTCTAAGAGTAAAATATGGGTTAAGCCTAATTTCCTACTTGTTTTTTATCTTTCTTTGACTAGATTTTCTGCATAGACATTAGGTTTATATTTTTTAAAAAATGTTTTTTTTTTGTGTTTCGAACACTTATTGCGATGGATCGTTTGTCTCGGCGTAAACGCACGAGCTCTCTTCGCTGCACGAGCAGCACGTGTCTGTATCTTCACGTGATGCATAGCAATCACTATTCTGTTCAATCAACTTGTCGTTGGTTGAGTAGTTGTCGTCATTCCTGTTGAATTCGTAGACGTGAGTTGTTGGAATTACTGGATTTTGATGTTGATCTGTCTTTCGCTTCTGATGGTAGTGTCGCGGACATCTAATGGGTTGCCTTATCGAGTGATCAGAACACTCAGATGAGCAGGTGTAGATGTTGTTGTGTTGATAGTCGGGGTTGTGGATTTGTTGATGCGACGCGAGGGCATCGCAGCTGCTGTAAATTGCAGAAATAATTCAGAATTGTTTTGGATTTGCTTTAGTATTCGAATGCGTTGCGCACTTACTGTGAATTGCTACAGCAATTGATTTGTTGATTGTGCCGTTGATAGTCGGAATGTTGATTAATGTGGCTTTGCTTATGTTTAGGAACGTGATGGGTATTTGGCATATTTGATACACAACGTGTTATGTGACCTACATTTTGGCAGCACTTCTGATACTGACTCGGATAGGGCAACAGGCTGTTGTAGATGTTTTCCGTATTGTTGATTTGTTGATGAACATCCCATGGTGTGTAACTGGACACTGAATTGCCACACGATGATCCACTGTGTCCAGACACTTGGGATGCTGTCATCAACATTCCCGAACAGGACTTGGAGGCTTGCTGTCCACTCCGATCCATGTTGTCGGGTGTGTAGAACAGCGCTGGATTGGCGGAGCCGGGAATAGGGGGCGGATGTTCTGGTGGTGGTGGCAGGAAATCTGTCCAATTAGTAGGAACTACTGTAAATATGGTTCACAATGTAACACCGAAATTACGCACATTCAAGATGCAGTCAAGGTTCACTTACTTTGTGGAAATTGGGTGTAGGGTATTGATTGTTGGGGTTTCCCTTGATTGACGTTCGATGTGGGGCTCGATGCACCTGATGAATACGGTTCTCGACTGCAATTGGAGCGCTTGGTGCAAGTGTCACTGGATGATCGGCTACTTCCACTCGGATTACCACTGCTGATAAGCATAGTTGTGGCGTAGGGAGTTGGGTTTTCTGGGGACTGATTAAGAAGGGGGAGGAAATATGTTAGAACAAGAGATTCTCAAAATCGGAACGTCTTATCCAAAAATCAAAGGAATTCAATCAAGAGACAGGTTTTCGACTTTACAAATGATTTTAAACCATTACCTTTTGGCAACTGTAGAACGTGCTTAAATTGCGTGTGTCCACTTCTGCATAATCTGTGCCAATTTCTCCATAAGATCCTGGCGTATTAGATGAGTTGACTAGTAATTTAGCTTCACTAAGTCCTGAATCCTTATCAGTGTCTCCGGCACGCCAGCCCCTGTCAATCCAGATGCTCTCTTTCCCATTCAAAGCCAAAGCCGTAATCTCACTTGCATTAACACTGGGAACTGCAAGGCAAAAGCGTTGAGAGTTAATTCAATCAATAGGTATACAATTTGTATTGTTATTATTAATCTTGCTCTCACCATTCAAATGATTCATTCCCTTGGTGAGTCGATGCTTCTTGCGGAAGAATATCATAGCTGTGCCCGATGCCACGATTATTGTCACAAGCATAAGAACTAGGAGGATCATGAACCACGGTTCGTGCACAATGTCCCTCTTTTGTGGGTCTTCTGATGTGGAGGCGGAGCCGCTGGGATGTGCTCGTGGTGGAGAGATGATGTGTGATGGATCCATGAGGAGGGTGACGGGATGGGAATAAGGACCAGCTCCTACTCGCGTGTAAGCCACAATGCGAATATTATAGGAAGCGCCCATTGTGAGATTGTTCAACATTACAGACATGGTGGTAGCGTTGAGAGTCATTTGTGCGAGGATTTTCGACGAATTGCCCGCCTTCACTTGAATTTTGTACCCCAATATAATGCCATTGTGATGTTGATTCTGCGGCGGCAGCCAACGTACCCAGCCAGCGGTGAGGTTTAACATGCCCGTCTGCACGCTGTCAGGCGGTGCAGATGGAACTGCAATATGAATTATTGAGTGTTGAAGGTGGAGAAAAGTGAATTTTGCTCAATGAGAAATATTGCAGTCAATTTACCATCTTCCAGAGTTTGGATGATTCTCGAATTGCTAGGTTGGCCCTCGACACTCTGATAAAATGGTGCTATGAAGAATTCGTATTTGGTGAATTTCTTGAGATTCGCAATAACATGACTCTCCACTTTGGGGCTCATTATCGTGATGATATTGTAGTTTTGTGAACCACTGCTTACATCGCGGAAGCGCAGATACAGACCCTGTATATACTCTTCATTGAAGGTGATATGAAGTCGCCAATCCAAGCGGATGGAGGTTGAATTAACAGCGACAGCGTTAACAAGTTCAACAATCTGAAATTGTCAGAGTCAGTAGGTAATATTTTATTTTAAAGTCAGGGTTGTTTTTTCAACACAGAAAGAAAGGAGAGATTTCTGAATTTTCTTCAAAAGTTATACTTTTGACAAATAATTTCGTTCTGTGTTGAACGGAAGGCGCTAATTAATTGGCTAAAATGTCACCTTTTCACTGAGAACAGCACGAGCTGCAATTAATTTTGATTGTGGTATTATTTCACTCCTGGCGCCCAATGTCTTGGCCGGGTGAGACAATAGAGATGGTACAGAGAGTCCATAGATATTTTCGGCACGTACCAAAAATACATAAGAAGTAGCTGGCTTCAATTCTGTTATCTGATGGGAGTGAAAATAATATTACTCAATATAGAATCTTGATTGTCCCTTTTGTGAAATTTTCACAATTTACTCTCTGCGGGTCTTTTCGACTTACCGTAATTGTTTGATTTGGCACGCGATGGGCGGCCACCACCCACCCAGTTTGGAGATCCGAACTGAAGTACTCAACGGTGTAGCTGAAAATGAAAGGGATGGTTATAACATGAAGAGAAAAGTTTGCCCATCGTAAAATATTTGTCCGAGAGTGCGTTTGGGTGTAGGGAGACAAATTATTGCAATATTTTATGTATTAGGGACTCACCCAATTAATGATGACGCTTCCTCGCTCTGATTACGCCTCCATGAGAGTGTTATGGAATTCTCGGTGATATTAATGATTCTGGGGGCTGATGGGGGTGCTGGAAAAGTGCTGGGATCGGGGATTCTGTGAAATATCGGCGAAGTGGTCTTTTTTACGCTCAAAGACGCTGACCACGAGGTTTCTCCACTCTCTGAAGATGCAGTGCATGTGTAAAGTCCAGAGTCTGGCAATTGCAAGCCTGAAAAGAAAG
>CAKKOB020000985.1:0-30223 GCA_918844115.2 Phlebotomus perniciosus | reverse complement strand
AAGCAATTTTTAGGCAAAACAAAAATGTGAGTGGCCAAAAAATGACGATATGTTTTTGCAAGTAAAATTTTGAAATTTCTCGATTTTTGAACCTAAATATAATTTTCCAGGGAAAGTCGGGAAACCAAACTATATTTTTCCCTGAATGGGCCATCCTTCTAGTATTCAAAAATGTACACGTGAGAATAATCAAGCAATGGAAAATACTGGAAAAAATTGATTCTATGGGTAATATATATGCCCCCGCGGTTTTCAAAGGGTTAAAAGTCTCGAATCATAAATTCTTTTATTGGATTTTCTTATAACTCACAGTTATATAACAAAAAATTTATTTCCTTTCCAAATCATTTTTAATGCTTTAAAAATACTGAAGTGTATATTTTTTCAAACTTATATGAGCTTATGATAATCTCACCATAGAAAAATTGTCATGTTTATATGACTGATCAAGTGAAAACAGAGAAATCCACAGATTACCGTGAAATCTCTGGGGGTGGGCCAACAGAGCAAGCAAACATCAAGAAGTGGAAATGAATTATTAGGTGAAAAAAAGAAAATTCCTGTGGACAAGCTTTGGGAGGACATCAAAAAAGGAAATTATGCAAAAAATATTTCACTTCTAAGTGTACTTTATTGTACTCCCAGGTTAATGTAATTTTGCGCAAAACACACATTTTCACTTTAAAATATCATGGGATGGAGCAGGACGTTTAATTAAAGTCTAACAATGGCAAACCATAAATTGTTAATTTTAATTTGAATTCAAATTAAGATTTCTTACACAGCACAAGCCATAACAGCTTTGAATAGGGAGTTGGACGACAAATTCCATCGTCAAATCTCAATTTGTTTTTAAGTAAAATATCATGGAGAATATAACAAGGACAAATCTCATATAATTATTCTTTTATGCTAAGTGTATAGGTACTTGAGGGTTCCACGATGAAACATTTTAATGAATTTGTTCGGAAGAAAAAGCACCGAAATTTATCACAAGTAATCAAGAATAAAATATCAAAAAATTTATACTGAGAAACACACGTTTTTTGGGCTCGAATTATAAAGGTATTTGGGACACTAAAGTAACTTAAAACATCCACTCAACTTGTTTAGAATCACAGAAATTCTCCAGAAATTGCTAAAATTGCTTTTCACACCGCAAAATTCTATACAAATAAATTCCCTAAAGAGCCTCCTATGTAATTGGAATACTTTTACAGAAAGTTCGAAAACCGCCGAGTCGAATTCTTACGATAAGCTCAAACGATATGCTGCTACTTCAGCGATTTCCTTCGACTGTGCGGAAAATACTGACTATGGGATATGATTCAGTGGTTCACATTGCCGTTGGATTTTCATCCCTCCGCAGTTTGCGTCGCTTTTCACAAGAGGGGGACAACAAGTGCTCTAGCAGCGAAAGCTTCAACACACAGAGAGCTTTTTAATACTCGTGACACAGAAAAGGAGAGTTATTTTGGCTCTCTCACTCTTTCTCCCTCATTTACTCTTTTCTATACTTCTTTTCCCTTTTACATTGACATGAAACATAAGAGATATAAAAATGGAAATTGCTTTTCCACTATTTAACAGACACCATGATCTTTGTCACACGTAACAAATTTTCAATTTTCTTCCATTTAGTTGGCAAATTGTGGTGTAGTTTAATATTTTGATGGGATAAACTATTGTCTCTTTCTATTTAAAGTTTCATTATAAATTGGAATGTGTAATGAAAATGTTTTAGTTGAGGCATATGATGTATCTAAAACAAATGAATAATTAATCAATCATAGCCATAATTCAGTAAAAGAATTGGTCGAATTTTGAACTGATGTTGGTCGTATTGAATTACCGACAAATGCAAACTCAAAATAAATGTATGTAATGTCGATACCAACTTTGTTATAAAATATGTCGTGAAGTCTTTCTTATATAAGTATATATTCCCTTCACTAAAGCATGTCAACTTATTATACATATAAAAATACTATGCATTTTTTTTAAGTGACTGAAATGTAAGATGTCCAATGATGACATTTTTCGAAAAAAATCATTACAATCTGCACGTTTAAACCCCGACATAGAACCAACTTGCTGTGCAATTGAATAGTTTATTCTCATCGGAAGCCAAAAAAGTAAAGCAAAAGTAAAGTGAAAAGGAGAAAAATTCCACGAAAAGTAATTTGACTTTTGATGAACATGAATCTCAGTCACGTCTCTCAAAATGACTTTGCTGGAAAAATCGTGATAGAGCAGAAAAGGGCTATATCGTAAGATTTCTATTGCAACTTTAAGAGACCAAGCAACTGAAAAAAAAACTCTTTCTCTTAGTGTTTCTTTCCTCACAGGAGAAGATTTTCTTTTGGCCACCAAGATGGTGAAAAGTAAATTCTGAAGGAGGGAATTAATGAATGAAATATGTATGCAGTGGACCATAAAATTCCCTTTTATTTCAGTTCATTCCAGGTTTTTTTTCACCACCTTCTTCATATCGTATATCACAGCTGCTAGAGGATTCTCCCAGGTACCGTGTTAATTGAAGATGACGCATTTTGAATTCCTCTCGCGTGAGAATATCACATCAAACACCGTATTAGCAGTGTCTCTCGCGTAGAAGAAATTAAGTAAACATAAACACGTTCATTTGCCAAATTAAATATATACAATTTGCTAAAGAGGCTAAAGGTGTATAACATTTGAAAAGTCTTCGTTTCGTCTATAACAAACCGTCACTTTTGCATAAGTATGCGTCTCTTCCGAGGGTGCTGTTAAAAGCTAAACGAATAGCTCTTTATATTCACAGTTGAGCCATACTTGAGAACGTGTATTTCAGGTATATAACATTTAAACCTTATTCAATAGGCACTTGTTTCAAGTTACACTTGTCTTGAATACATTAAAAGGATTGAAAGAAAATTCCACCACGTTCGCAAAATGCCTTGCAATCACACTAAACAAACATATTTATGTGAAAAGTTTGCGACTAGCACAAGACAAATGAGCAAAATTTAATTAGGAAGATATATTGCTTGTCCTTTTATTCGTTGTATGACAATTCTGGGTAGTCTTTTCCGACCGAAAGAGACATTTTTGCATAATTGTGTGTCGCGGGGTAAGGACACTAAACCAGACAGTAAATTACACCAATACCATTCCGACAGTCCATTTAGGGATTTTAATGCTATTTTCAAGTGCTGGCGAGACAATTAATCCGCTTAAAAGTCCGTAATTACCCTAATGTCAACAATGATTAACAAGTTGTTTGATTTAGTACATGATCAAGGGATGACACAATGTCTTTTTCAATTAACTCAATTCGTCTGGATGTCAGGGATGGTGTATTCAACAAAAACTTTACAAATTTAATTCAATTAGTCAGACTGCGATATATGTATATGGACAAATGTTAAAGCTTTCTCTTTTATAAAAAAAAATACGGTCATCAGAAGCTTGGAAAGCTCATATTAGATTCTTAACACACTTTCCATTTTATGAGACCGTTAACTGCCGATTTAGTGCCACGAGGAGAGCTTTTTATCTTCACTGTGAGCAATTACGCCTAAATCATATATGAATATTATATGCATTATATTATATAAGACGAGGCGCTTTTTGCCTCGTGATTTGTGGTTTACATGGTGGTATTCAAAAGAATAATTTTTGAAATTGCTAATCTAATCTAAAAATCTAAATTTAATTACCAACATGAATAATATTTTTGTATACTTTTAATTAGAAATAACTTTTCCAACGAAGTATAAGTTATACTTTGTATACTTATATTTGTGCCCCATTGAAATCGGTTCACCCTGTCAAACCCTCGAACTCGTTTGACTACGGGATGAAAGTCTTCGACAGCCATAATGTATTATATATGCATTCCTTCTATGTGAGTTGCCTTCTTATAATCATAGCAAAAATCCATCCATATCGCTTCAGAGATGAGAATTTTCTGAATTTAAGAGTCATATTCGGGAGAGATTTGATTGTTTGGATGTGATTTGGCTAAGTAATATGCAATGCACAATCATCTCTTTTTTGATATAAAAGAAACACTCAACTTTAATAGGTATCATATTTATTTCGAAACATTAAACTTTCAATTTACCTCATACAAAGACAATTGCAAAGGTAAGAAAGCTCCAAAATTGCTACAATATATATTAACATATTTTTTTCATTAACTTCCCACCCCACCCACTGAAATGAGAAAGAGCTAAAATATTCTTCCCTCGGGACTTCAAAGCTCTAGCTTCCCGAGAAACAATCTTGATGAAGTTCTAAAATCATCCAAGGCTCTATGTCCCAGAGAAAGTTCTCTTTTGCTACAGAGCTTTTTGACGAAAACTTTGTGAGCTTTCAGTGGGGCTTGAGAAAAGCTGTGTGGCGAAAAATACGTATAATCATGGTCACTTTTCCCCGCTATGTCATCATGTCTCCGCTAAGAACTTATAAGCTGATAAACTTTCCAGTGAGCTTTACTGAAGCTGAGAAACTTTCGTGGGCTTCATGTATTATACATATATGTGAAGGACAAATTTATAAGAGAAGGTGCGATGAAATCCGTAGGTAATTTATGATGAAGAGTGCCAACATCAACAAAGACACAGTCTTACAGTTAACATTTGCGATTTAACACAATATTTTCTGTACGACTATGTCTCCGTTGGTGGCTTGAATGACAACACATTATTTACCTGGAAGAACTTTACACATGATTTCCCCAATGAATTGATCACCATTGAGGACAAACACAACATCTTTTTTAAACAACATACACTTCTTGACAACCGATATACTTTTACACACTTCAACAGTTAAGAGTGAGTCGAAAGTTTTAAGTAAAATTACATTTCTTCGAAAGCCATCAATCACTTTGCGGATTATTATCACTGATCAATTATTTAATGACACTAAATTCGTTATCACATTATCTACTATTCACACACGCGCATATTTAGATCTATTAGGCAGTCACCCCCTCACAAGATTGAGACATCCCCAATAATCGCAAGTGATGTGAATTTATGGGGTGCTAATATTGAGAGGGCGATAGAAATAAATCACATTTACTCGAATAATTTTTGGCATTTTGCTTTCCTTCAGCCATCCTCACTGCTCAAAGTCACTTCTGCTTGGCCACTGAGGACCAGAAAAAGACGTAACATGGACATGGTGGAGGGAAAGCGAAAAGTGATGGGATAAGCAATATACTGTCAGAAGGCATTTCCAACAATGCTGTTGGACTTTTTGTTGTTCGCTTTTGGGCTTTTCTCCCCATCTCCTTGCATTTAGCTAAATAGTCCTGTGGAGGCATTACCGTGAAACTGATTAGCACATCAAGAAAGATTTTTGTCGATTTTCCCTCATTATCCCCAACTTTCATCTAATTTTCCCATTTCTGATCATCTACACACTCACTCCCCTATGTTGGGGCCCCTTTTTCCTGCACAATAAAACTCTAAACATACCTAACTGAAACCAGTGAGTCGAAGAAGTCGGAGACGTGCGGAAAGCGAAAACCAAAAACCAATATTTGATGTGAGAATTATACAATTTTCATTTAAGTCGCTCTCTATGTCGTCAATATACCTTAGCGACATATATATTATATATAGCGAAATATATGTACATGTGTGGGGAAGATTTCGAAAAGAGCGTCGAAAACGAGGGGTGTACAACTAGACAAACGAGGAAAACTCCTAGATTGATTAATTTGTGGAACAATAAAGTATGTCAAAATGTTTGCAATGTGTAAGCGGTATTTCAATTTGTGATATATTATTTACTTCAGAAGCGATATAAAGCATATAAATGAAAAGGGTTTAAAGAGCATTTCCAGGATTTGGGATGCTCTTTTCCTTCCCACTATTTCAAACTGTTAAATTTCCAGAAAAATTTCAAAATTGAGCTTGGAAATAAAAAGTTTTAAAAATTAAAAATCTTATAAAAATGAGAGCATCGAAATATGATACCCACTTTCGATTGTTAACTATATCTGCACACTTAACTATTCCGTTAAGTGGCACTTGATATTAGTTTCTTTAACTCTCAAATTAAGAACATTAGTGCACTGATAAAATAAATAAGTTTAGCTATGTATGTATATAGGTGATTAAAATAAACTTCCCAAATCGATGTAGCTAATTACTTTTTCACACAGCATCTGATGTGAATCACCTAGGAAAGTTTCTTAGCAATGAAAGCACCATTATAATTAATTTCTTTAGTAAAACTTTTCTATCGTTAAACTTTGTAGTTCAAACGGTCCAACAAAATGCACAAATTTAGTTGTGCATTTTCAGCAGAGATCTGTTGGCTATTTCTTTTTGCACATTGAGAAAATTAAAATCCTATTTGTCCTATTTTATATCTTCAACATTAAGGAAAGAAATTTTTAACTTGTTCAGATAGAGTTTTTGCAGTTATAGGAAGTTAATAGCACTCCGTGTGCCTCGTTGTGGAAAATTCTCTCAGCCAAAGAATTATTGACGTAATAATTGGTCATTGCCGAGCCAAAGCATAAACTGGGTATTTCCAATTAGTTATGGAGTTGACGAATTTGCATAGGCGTGAATTTGTCTGGTAGAGTGAAATGAATGGATCTGTGTGCGCGTTAAAGTATGAGAGTTAAACACCCCGCAACTGTGAGAGACTTAGAAGAAGGCATCACTGGGGGTATTTTAGCGCTTTTGCACACAGCATGTGCCGAAAACACCTTTAGAAAGCTCTCCACGATGGGATTTGAATTCAGATGGGGCAACTGTACTTATTGGGTGCCTGATGGGGGCATATTGAGGGGATACAGAGCAAATGTGGAACCATTGGAAGAATATTGTGTAAAGCATCAAGTCCTGCGTGTGTGTGTGTGTCACCAGTAAAATGTGGCAGTCAGCATACCGACAGAAAGGACGTGATTTATGTCGAAAGGTGAGTCTATATTTTTTACTCCTTTCCACCCTTCAACCCTCCATAACCTTCAGTCGGTTGGGGAGTCTAAGCGAGAGACAAACCAGAAAAAAATCCACCACCCCAATTTAGTCTTATATTTGATTCGATTCTGATTCTTTCACTCTATCTTATTCAATATTTTTTTTCTTCTATGCCCTTTCAGAGGCACTTTTTTTTGCCTATTCCACACCCTTTTTCACTGTGGTGCCTCTCGAAATCTCCTAAGTTATTCCCACTTGTTTTCATCCATCTCTGTGTCGCTTTTCACATCAAACGTGGAAAAACACAACCACACATAGTGTTGCTCTGCGTAGAGCAGATTTATGTGCCTATATTCCATTACATGCTTTTCATTTTTTAGAGTAAATCTTGGTGAGTTGAGGGTGAGAAAACAATTTCACCTATAAAAGTTTCCTCCCATTTTCCCATAATGGTACAACTTTAGAGCTGAAAAATAGTGAATCTTTGAGACTTTATGGATAAAATTTTCTCATTTTTTCTCTCCTCTGTTCTGCTTTTGTAGCATTAACGGAATAGACAAGTGAAAAAAAGACAAATAAAAAACAAGATTCTCTTTTTCATGCTCCTCCAGCAGATCAATTGTTTCAACCTGTAGGTTTGTTGTACTAATTTTCTCCACTTTTGCCATTTTCTCATGGATCTTCAAATAGAATTTTTCTTTCACAGTAAATTTGTGTCTTCGCACTATATGGTGAGAAGCAACAGTGTTGAACAAACACTTTAACTTCAACGTTTCTTGACACACTTAGAGAGGCATATAACATAAGAAAAAAAAAGACCCTGGTTAAGAATAGATTTGAAATTAAAGGAATATAATTTTAGAAGGATAAGAGCAAATATTTGCTAATCTTATTTATATTTCAAGCAATCTCAGTTGAATGCTTCTTTTAGAGATAGGTCCTTCTATCCGAGAACCTCTCAATGCCTCTCTTATTTGTGAAACGCAATCCCCAGAAAATGGGGAACATGAATATAGAAAAATGCTTTATCGGAAAATATGGGAGACAAATGTTGACTTTTCCGGCAGACAGTTAACATAGGATCATGTGAAGACAAAGGGGTTAGCAATCCAACCTTTTTGGTCACCCATTTCACATCCTATATGATTGAGTTTTTTTGGTATTCCTAACTCTCGGAACCAAATCGAAAACTCATCTATTATATTTCAATGAATTCCCACTTCAATGAAAATTTTGAGGGAGTTCCCTTCCTCCCTTTCCCTAAAGAACTTGGAGTTTACATAAATCATATCCCTCTGTCGTGGACATCCTTTGCAGTATTCCCCAAGCAATATTTCTTCCATATAACCAAATTTCATAAAATGATGCCAAAATAGGAACAACAGAGAGGCGAAAAAATTATTATTTCTTGTTAAGACTATTATAATTTTTTCTGCTCTTTGAAACCGTGTGTGCAATAAGCACATTAAATTGTGCTCAATTTTCTTTTCAAAGTTTTCTTCTTCATCGAAAAAAGGAACAACACTCTCTTCCTTATATGTATATATAGCATAATGGAAAAATTTTCCACAAACAGACTTCGTAATACTCTTGCCTAGAAGGTATAATTAGGGAAAATCGCAATTTGATACATGCATAAGAGATTACAAGAAGAAAAAATATGTCTTTGTAAGATACACCGAATAAGTATAAAAAAAAGTATAAGCAAAGGAAATCAACAAAAAACTTTTAATATCTTAGGGTTTCTGGTAATTTTTGGGGTTGTTTTAGCCTAATACCAAAAAGCCCTAAATATTTTTTATCTGAAATTTTCAGAATCTAAAAAAAACAAGTATAATATTTACTCACTCTATAGGATGACCTTTATGTCTATAAAAAGACAAACTTCTCAAATGTATTTACCTGCAAAGAAAGAAAAAGATTCGTTAATTCCGTAATTAGTCACAAATTGGGGTTAAAGTTAAAAGTATAGATAAATATGGGAAGGTAATTAGAGATGTTTTTTTTTTTCTTTCTGATCTTGTAAACTCTCATAACGATAATTTAGGAAGTAATATTTCATTTAAATGTCTCACCTTCTAAATTATATCTCAAGATATGGTATCGCATCTTAAGAGAAATTTATTGTGGTGTGATTTCTTATGGCAACACATTGCTCCTGCAGCCAAGTCATATATTTAGCACCACTTTCTATTCACACATTCACTCGTGTATTTTATTGAGAATGTTGCAGGGCCATTATATCTTTTTATTGCACCCATTGGAAACGGGTAAAAAAATTACATATATAACTCTGCATGCTTATATGGGAAAATGGGAAATGATAGAAGTTATCATTATTATGTTGAGAATGACGATAGTGCCAAGTGGTTGGGCATCTCTATCGTCATAAAAATGCAATTTTATATTGAATAGCATTCTCCAATATGCATACATCAAATGGTCGAGGAATATTGCAAATTGTAAAAAAAGTGAATGGTTTTGCAAACAACTGCAATTTATATTTGTTGAAGAGTTTCTCGATGAGCTCTTGGGGCTTGTTCGAAACTTTGCCTTGAAACACTGCAAGTATTTTTGAAAGAAGAACTTTAATGGCTCTTCAAAGACTTTTCGATAATATGTTCTTCTTAAAAAATCATTCTTGAAATTATAACAGATATAGCCTTTTCCAATCAGTTAGGAATATTAGGGGTATTGAATTTTAACAACAGTGTAGGGCGTAGGGAGCCCATTGAAATTGCTTTAGTATTCAGGGCAAGTGTATAGGAGGCTATTGTAGGTATTTGAGATGAAATAATAACAGATCAATGGTATAAGAAAATTTAGGGATGATGGAATTGATCATAGAGTACACCTGAGCCATTCGCCATAGCATTAAAATAGGAAACAAAAAAAAACGTACTGATGGCCTTTTAATACGAAAAACACCACCAGAAAACCGCTTATGTACTTTTGGAAAGCTTAGAAGTACACAAGAGATTACCCTAAACGAGGAGTGGGAGTTTCAAGAAGCAGGACAGACGACAAAAGAGGAGAGAAATTCAACTGAGGGTGTTAATAGAAGGGACAGAACCGAGAATTTCCAATTTCTACTTTTTTCTAGTCTTTAATTTAAATTGCAAATAGTATCAGAATTATTCTTTAATGTGCTTTAAAGACACGGAGTAACTGGAGTAACTATTTATTTTGACGAAACACGTGAAATATGATTTTAATTAATTTATAACATAATGTAATGAAAAATGTCCAAAAGTTCCTCAAAATAATACCTATTCATGCTTTTCTTTAATTAATTTTTTGCTTGCTAAGAAAAATTTTCATTTCATACTGAGAATATCAGGGGATGTAAAATCAAATATTCACAATTGAGAAATGAAATAGGCAAAAAGTATGATTATATAGAAGAGACCCAATTTGAATTCTTAATGTGAGAGTGGTTGCAGATGGTGGATCAAATCAACAAGCAAAACATCACCCCTTTTTTCTCATTTTTTTATTAAGTATTCACACTCTGGCGAAAGAATTTTAAAATAGGATAATGTTACAGAAAACACAAAAAAATCTGATAAAAAGCTCATCGAACTGTCTGAACAAGAATTGGAAATACTCTTTTAATTGACAAGAATTAGATATTTCCATTAAATGTATTTACACGCCTTGCTTTTCCAAATACATGTCATCATTGTAGTCTAACCCGTGTTAAGAATGAAAATTCAAGGAGATACGAGAAGAAACCCATTAAATCTTGATTGGAAATTTTCAAACAACAAAATTAAAGTATTTTGCAAGCATTTTAATAACTGAACCTTTCTCCGTGGTATAGAAAGGCTCTTTTGTGAAATTATATAAAAGCCCTCCTCTCTCACACTCTTTCACCCACTTCATTGAGATAAGAAGCTTAAAATTCATTCTGCGAAAATTTCACAAAATGCTATTATGGGAACATTTGTGTTTTTTAACTTTTCTAAAATAATAAGAAGTGCCTTCAAACAACCTTTCACATGATCTGTTAATTTGAAGAGGCAAAATAAGGATTTGATGGTACTTTTCTTTTTTGTCAAGGAAACGGTGTAACCCTATTGTTTGCGTCTTTTGTTGAAATATCGATGGTGTGCGAATTTGTATTTTCCAGCATTATACATTATGATTGATTTAAGAAAGTATAATAATTTGTGGGTAGCAAATGTGTGGAAATCAGTATTCCATGGCAAAAAATGTATCTCACGCTTCGTCATGACAAAATATTTACGCAGGGGAGACAAAAGCCATTGCTCCACTTGTTCAGAAGAAAATTCTATTCCCAAAGTAGAAATCCTTCAGGACACTGTGAAAGGTGAAATTGGAAATTCCACTCACGATGATAGCTCCATTTTTGTCTTGTCACACATCGTTCCCACGTGATATTTCATATTTTATATCTCGGTCATATTTACCCATACATAAAATATACTTTCATTTCAACTTGTACTCCACAAAAGCTCCAAATATTCTCAAATTTCACTAAGTATTCAATGTATCCCGCACAAAGATACAAAAGATACATTACGTATGTAGAGATTATCTATCTATATATAAAACAAAAGTTTCCATAACTATTTTGATTATATGTACTTTCTAGAACTCAACAAAAGCTCATGAAAAATGAATATATACATAATATATAGATAGACGAAATTTAGCACATACAATGAAAACGGATAAATCCCTCTTTAATTGCGTGAATGAATGTGAACCCAATGTTGATAATATAATAATAATTCTGCTTTCGATTCTGAATATTGGCTTAGCTTCAAGGACCATTATCAAGCTATTAACGCATTTAGTGGCTCCTAATACTCGAAAACAAAAATACCACTTATATAATTATACATATTTATATAATAGTTTATTTGATTTTATTCTTGTACACCGTACTGTATTTGAGATTGATTTAGCTATGAGGGTTTTGTGGTAGAGTTTTTACAATGTCTATTTCACATACCCACAAAATTTTGGCTGTAGGCGTCCTACTATTTATGTACGGACGTAGATAAGAGCAATCTAATACAACAAATTCCTTAGAGCAATAACTCGAGCATCGTATAAGGGATGTATAAGTGTTTAACCCCCAAAAACCATATCATATCCAACTACCTTCAGCAATAAATCATTTCCAATACGAAAATGCAAGATATGGGGTTTATGGCATGTAAATATAACCACGAGTAAATGTATCATATATAGGTACATTTGCTACAACTCTGTTTCTGTTTTTCGCTTCATCGTCAAGAAGTGCCTCATATATTGGAGCACGTTTATCATATTCACAGTCACTCAGTCACAGGTACAATTTTTCGTTTGGGGCTTATTTCTATAACTTTATAGGGGGAGTTAAAGACAGAAAAAGCATTGGGGAGGGATAAGAGAAATAACAAAAATAACCAGGAAAATAACACTTGGGGATTGAAAATAGGCAAAAACCACCGCAAAAAGCATATAATTTTTCACACCGCATGCAAAATCTTCAATCGTCAATTTCAATTGGTTGGATTTTTCATCCTGATGCCCTCTCTCGCCTCTATGGCGCAGAAAAGGTTTTTTAATATCTCGCTGAGCACATAAAAAAGTTTACGTAAATTTCAAAGTACTTGAAAAGTATAAATTTGAAAATTTGAATCTTATTCATACATCATAAAATAAGAATATGAAATATGTTATTTTTCCGCCCATTCTACACCCCAAATGACTTTTGTAAAGCTGAGGAAGAGAGTGCGTTCGCGAATGGTGTATAAAGTAGTAGGTTGAATGTGTATGTGATTTTCATGATTTTGTGGTTTATGCCATTTCATGAAAATTGTATTAGCGAAATGGATGACTTCTCATCGTTTCTTGAACCACACATATGAGTCTTATAGCGTAGAACATTGAAAATTCAACCCAAATATCTTATTCCATATCTTACTTAAATTTATTTGAGTGCACAAGAATATGCGAAAATTCAGTAAAAATAAGTATTACCTATAATATATGCATAAAGAAGGTATCGTTAACAGTGGGAACTGAGACAAAGAAATTAATATCAGGATAAATTTTGATATGCGTGTACTAAGACAGGTGGAGTTTTAAAGTACAGGACACTTTCTTTTTCTGTGGCAAGTTTTTATACACTATACAATTAAGCACTATTGGGTTGATAATATATGGGGTTGCCAAGAATGGGGTCGCCTATAATGAAATGCTATAGGAGGTTATTCCTTCCTTTACGTCTTTGTATTTATATAGGGTCGTTTTTTCAATATTTTAAATTTTTTTTTAACAAATTTTGAATTTAAATATATATCATGTTCAAATTCCCTGTAAACTATTAAATCTATTAGTTATACGTAAAGCGCCATATTATGTAGTAGTTTGAACCTTTTCAATTACTGAAGCTGGGCATATAACTGAGTAAATGATTATGACAGACTGAACAATAAATTTTAATACCTGATGAAGGGACTTTTTAGGTATTACTCGAAGAAAAACTTGAGCAAAATCGTAAAATTCAATTTATTGGATGTAATTTCACTCTAATCCATTGCATTGGGGAATCCACCTACACACCTCAGAAATACTATTACGTGATATCACATTGATAGGGAGAAAGGGCCGAATTTTAGATGTATACTGGAGTCTACTGATGCAAGAAAAGTACACGAGGAGGAATTGAAGAAAAAAAGTAAAGAAATATGACAGATAGAGAAATGGGATGGTTTATGTGTAATATAATATTAAATTTTGCGTCAACAAATTGTCACTCAAATTGACATCTTTATATCCATTTTGCAATTGAGGCTCATGTGTTTGGTTTAATGTACGTTCCTCCCTTGATAGCATGTTAGAGAAATACAATCTGAATGATTTCAATTTGGGTCTTAGCCAGAAGATTTGAATTCATGCCGCTACTATCGCCTATATATGTTTTTGTCGAGTTTTTCATCCTTCTCTTCTCACGGATCATTTCTACTGTTTCTGACATGTTTGAGAATAAGAGAGGGGTCAACGGAAAAAATGAATACAAATCCCACAGCTATATTTTCCTGATATTCCTACCCATTTACTCACTGGGAATGCCCAATTGTGATATACAAAAAATATTATTTACTATCTCTGGATATTATTCTTGAAAGGAAAATAAAATGGTATAATAATGTATGAAAGTTATATTTGTGAATAATGTATGCTGAAGGCGATTGAGGGGCATCTGGATGAAATATAAATAAAATATACTAACATCTTCGTGAATGAAGAGGAAGATGCTTTTTTATTCTATACTGTTTGGTGTGTTACACCAATTTTTATCCTCCTCTTGGGTTTGTTGTCATGTCGTGACAGTTGGCAAAAGGAAGCGGTATATAATATCCCTCAGAGAACGTAGGTTTTTCGGTCAAACATTTCTAATGACCTGTCCATCACAATGGAAAAACGATTTAATGTTTGGGCTGTACCACGCATTTTATCTTCCATGAATGAGAGAAATCGTTTTATTTTCTCCCTCAAATAATTTTACACACAGTCATGATTATTCTGCTTGTTCTTTTTATATTCGAAGATACTCTCTTATAGCAAATATACAGTCTGCCTAAGACCTGATGCGCTTGGATATATTTCTTGGTATGTTAAACATGGAAATTTATAAGGAAACTACAATACCATCACGTGCGGGACATACACGCCCTTCGTATATATGAAACAACTTCAAGGACCTCTCGAGCAGACTATAAAGTTTGTGGCGATAGTGAAATTCGTAAATATATCGCTTCATGACGAATATAAAAGAAGAGATTCAATAAAAGACGCAGAGAAGCTGCAAAAAGAGGCGAACACACTGAAGACAATATTTGGGTGGGCAGCTGCGTAATCGTTTAGGGGGGACCTTTTATGGTGATGAGATAAAAGTATAAAGTCTCAAGATCTCCGGAGCTTCTCATCTTCTTCCACTCCATCACATATGACTTGTATGACAAAAAGAAAAAGCTCAACGAGAATCACTGTTGGACATGGAGTGGCGCGCCCTTTAAAGTTTATTCGCCTTACACCGGTTATGCTCCCTGAACCGACAATTCCATCTCACAGAGAATGTGTTTGTGATCAATTTCATCGCCTTGGTGTGTTCATCGTAAGAAGGGACTTGTTCTTACTACCACTTTCCCACTCTATAAAATATTAATTTAGTCGTTGCGATTGAGACGTGCAGATCATGGAAAAAGGAGAATTCTTGCAATTCTTTTGGTATGGAGACGATGAGCAAAAACCTTGCGACAGTGAATGTGAGCAACCAATGATATATCACGTTGTCGAAAGTTATTTTATTTTCATGGAATCACCACTCAATCCTCCCCTTTGGATACTATGTATACGTAATACTTGTTAGAGTTTGCAAGTTAATCCAAAAGCGAGGAATTTGCCCAAGCCACATAGTTTTCGTTGAGGTGCGAGCTGTGCTAAAAGCTTTGCAAAAACTATCCCCTCCACGGGAATGTTCTTTAAAAAGCTCGCATATAGGATATTGATGAACACTAGAATGAAGCGAATGAAGCACATCCATTATTTAGACACCTTTACACATTCTGTAACATAGCATATTCTCAGTGTCTTTTTTTGCAGTAACTCATCGCTCATACATGCAGTACAAAAAAGTGATAAAAGTGAAATTGAGTGCATAATACGTCGACAAATTTACTGACAAGACTTACAAAAACACAAAGAAAAATCTAAGAAATTAGATAAAGTTTTTGCTAAACACTCCAGACGACTCAAAATCAAATGAATGGCTTTAAGAAATCGCTGCTATAAGTCAATTTATTACCCTTTAAGTATAAATTATTCCACTCTAAAGTCAGAAACTTAAATATAAAGCTCTTAAAGAGAAACTTGGCTTTTAATAGTAGGTAGGTATATTTAATGAGTCTTTTTTTCAACTGCCATAGTCGTCTTCACTTTGTCATTTTATAATACGAGAGAAAAGTCTTTATAAGCAGTATCTCATCGAGTTAAAATTTGTTCAGACCTTATTTATGTTACGGTTCACACTTATCCGTGCCTCACCTAGTCTGACCATAAATTATTCAGAAGAAAGCTATACAAGCAGAATAATTTGTCCTCTACACGTGTTATATATTGCAAATTTTCAGGTTAAAAAGTGTGACACCGATCCAGTAAGTCGAAAGATATGAATAATGAGGGCAAGACCTAGTTAGAAACAAGGAACATCTCTAAAGAGAAACACTCCCAAATTTCCGGTAGAGGCATTACCCTCTAAGTTATAGCGCTAGGCCTAAGTGTGGCTGGTGTGCAAAAATGGCGAGAAAGTCATAGGGGAACGTCTTATCTCAGGGGTGAAATTCACTCAACAGTCGAGAAAGTGGAGTAACTGTGCAATTAGCCTGTATTAATTCTTGGTACCATTACTCCTTCAAGCACTCTGTCCCATATAGATGCCTTCACCCTTGTGCACCATCCACTTGAGCCAGCGCAACGGTACATGGCGTTATTGTGCTCCCCCAAAAATTATTACACGGATTTATGAACGTCTCCCACCCACAACCTCGTGCTATGGAGTCTGAAGAATTCACCCAAAATAACCTCTTATTGCTACACTCGATGAGTCGTATGGACGGAGAGACGCTATGTTTCACCATAAGGTATAACAATGGTCTCAGGTAGAAGAGGGTAATGTATATAGGTTGAAATTATATGCTGATTCTTGCAATAAACCCTCTACCCTGGTTTTATTAAAAAATATCCCAGTTTCCATCCGAAATTCATTTTCCATAAATAAATTTGTCAAAAAAAGAGAGGCAAAATCGGAAACCCCACTCCCTCCTTCAGTGACATTCCGTTTTGAGAGCACATTGAAAAGGACTGATGGGTTTGTGCTGTGTAAAATGAAAGTCAGTGAGAAGGAAAAAAGTTCAACCACTCGACTAAGTCTCGATTAATATCCTAATATCGATAATTTGTTGCATGATACGTGAGTAGCATATAAGATGGAAAATGTATGTATAATAGAATGAGATTGAACCATAATATTACCATCATTTCTATACCCTCTTATATTCAACACTGTCTAATCCATCCGGTGGGCCATTTCACATCACTGAACAGTCGCACATTTTTTGGCTTTTTCCCACTTTCTTTTGCGGTGTGTTTTCGTCTTCAACCCCACTGAACCCCTCTCGCCAGGAGCTAACACACTCCACTTTATATAGCATATCTTATGTTCTGCAAAAAGGGAACCCAAAGAGAGAGAGAGAGTGTTGCGCTCCCTCTTCATCCAAACCACTAAGCCGTCACCATCAATAAGTCAAGCAGACTCTACATTTGACCGCACACAGGACCGTCAGCTGCGAAATAAACGCCTCTCTGGCGCTTAGTATAATCGTCATCATCAGCGTCATCACCATCATCATGTGCCTGCCTCCTCAGAAGTAAAGCATTTCTGATAGCAATCACCACTTCTCTGGCGACGTAATTTAGTTTGCCCAAGCATAAAACTTTCATCATTTTGCGTTCTTTTTCCCTCCCACCCCCCTTGACTCCATTAGTTTTCGGGATTCAGGACTATGGACAACAAAAATATGTCTGAGCATAATGTTTCCCGATTTCTATTTTATGGTTGGTTTGGATACAAACACTGAGATATGTAGTGAAAAAGCTGGGAATGATGGAGTGATTAAATTTTAATCACTTCCGTCCTTCAAATTAGTCTCTTTTTGACCATGCTCGGGCAAAACAAACACGACTTCGCAATATGACGCCAATAGTGAAGAGAGTACATACATCGAAGAGGCATGTCCACTATATTTGCAGTAATTACTTTTAGCTGATAAAGCACCAGCCACTTCGCCCAAAAAGAATCAGTATTTTTTGTCAGTTGGGGCGGAGCTTTTGGTGTCATCTCAGTCAGTGACATTTTTTTAATTTCCGGGCTCTCTCGATGAAGAATTTTCTTTTTTAGCCAATTTTATGGCAAACCACTCAGAAGACTTAAATGTTCAACATCTGACATTGAAATCTCATGATTTTCTAGGTTTACAATGTATTGCAAAGTCGGCTCGGTACAGGAATTATAATATATAATTGTAATTAAAAATAAGTGTATCAGCTTTTTCTCAATTGGCAATTTTCTGAATTTGAAAAAGGAAGCCCTAGCTAGAAAGAAACTCTAGGGCCAAAGACTTCTATCTTATAATAATATTCACTCGCGTAGAAATATATATCGTTGTCGTAAAAAAATATGGCTGTATTCCAAGAAACCAAGAGCTAAACTTTGTGCAGAAAATATACACAGATATTCACAATGATGTTTTCTTGCGCTCCTTTATTACATAGAGGACAAGATATATCAGAGAAATAGGTGTCCTTTGGACATTTTCTATATACAAAATCATTTAATACCTCAAATATACAGCTGATGTAATATTTTACCAAAGGCATTGGATGCATACAGAAATTCTTCTTCCTTCCCTTGATCTCGAAACCCATATGTATTATTTCAGATAAATCTTGTAGCAGTTGGAGGGAAAAACCAGCACAACAAGAGGAATTGGAGACAAATCAAAATGGATTGAAAGACAAATAAATAAAATAAACTCCAATATTTATGGTGGGTCACCTTTAGATTGAAATAATTTCCGCAACATTGGGTCATTCAGTGCTTTTTTTCCGTCCATATACAAAAGCCCTTTTCCGCCTCTTTTCAACATATTTGTCCGATTGACCTTTCACATGGGTAATATTCGATTGTATGACAATACGGTAGCCATTTATTAAGTATCCCCCTTATAAATAGCCACTCCATGAGTTGGATGATGGTACACCACACTCATAAAATATGGCGGGTAATAAATTTTTATCCCAGAGCCTGGAGAGTATACCCCTGAGCGGGCACCCTGCTCATTCCCTTTTTTTCGTGGCTCTTTTACAGTCTGTACCATCGTACACAATACTTCTCTGTACACATACGCTTTTTCCATTGAGGACAAGTGGATAAATTGAAAGGAATACAATCTCACAATGACAGGCGATGGCACATATACCCCATGTACGCGTGGACAGTACATGAAGCTCCGCACATTGGGGATACATAGCGATGGGTTTATGTTAGAAAATTTAATCGACTGTTACGCTGAATTGTCAATTGGCTCTATTTGTCAATTCAATTTTTTTTTCTGCAGAAATATTCCTGCAATAAATATATTGCATAAATGCAAATTTACACCAAGTGGTCATACGGTTATGAAATGGTATTAAAATTTTATGAGACCCGTGAAAAGAAAAATAACATAGAAAAGTATTTTATTGAGTGGGTGTGTCGCAATCAGATCACTTTAATTTAAATACTTCTAAATATATACCAGTAAATATGTAATTTGTTTAGTAATGTGATTAATTGAATTAGGAGAATACGTCAAACGTGTAAATCTTCTAACGTCAAATATTACCTCAGGTGGGTTCTACACTATCTTGATTGTATGGTTCATGAACATTAATGCACGATAATGGCTGAGTGTGTAAATTTTGGCACGTTTACCTTTTGTGATATCTTAGATTAAACAATTGACATTGCTTGATTATTTCGTATTCCACCTCAAGGGTATAACGTGTTACATGTAATAGCTTCAAGGGTTACATTTATTATATACAGTATAACTAATACATAGACATATTGAAGACATGAATTAAAGGTGTTTCATTTCAAAAGCATATCTTATTTTGCAAATTATAACAAGTGCAATTATCGTTTAATTACACTTGTTCACTCAATTGTGAGAGAGCTCGCAGCGTTTCAGACTCCTCAGACTGTCTATCAAGTCTTGTGTGTTTCAAGTAAAAAAAAACACAAGGCCTGGCACAAACAGGATCGATATTAATACGATGTAATATATTAACGTGCTCCCCGCAGACGATAAATGTCTCTTTGGGCTTCTCCGAAATATCGCATAATTCAATCCATTACTTAGCGCAAGTATATGTCTTTGGGGATAAAGCCAGTATACTCCTGTACAACTTAATATAATATATGCACGGGAGAAGATGAAAGGAGAGAAAGGCCAAATAGACGAAATGAAAGTTTCATTAAAAGTCTCATGAGTAAATTGTTGAGTTTATGCAGAACAACTCGGTGTTGTTACCATATCCTGCTTTGAACTTTTTTGAATGCTCTTTATTTCATGCATATCTTTTGTATATTTTTTGTATATTTTATTTTATTATTGTTTAAATTATGCATATCAAATTTCACCTCATCATTTCGTTATGTTCTCACATGAAATCTTTAAATATTTAAAAACCGCAATTCTAATGTGTGTAGTGTTAAAGAATGGCACATTGTTGATGGAAAGAGTGTTGTGTTTCACAAACACTTTTCAAATTATTATATAAATGCTTTTTACCATAAGTCTCTTTTCCATGTCTACCAAGGATTTTCATAGGTCTTATTTGAGTAAATATTTCACTCCCACAAATCTTTTGGGGGGAAAAGAGAGAGTAAAAGTCTTTGATGATGTTTTCCTTGATGATTTTGCATATATGCCATAGTTCATTTTCACTCTCTTTTTCCCTTTGTATTTTTGTTCATCATTTTCCACAACACTTTGCCTACACAGAGAAATTATGTGAAAAATGTTCAGCATATTTACATAATTGAGGATTCTTCAGCTTCCGGTTGAGGTAAAGAGAATACAATGAAATTTATACAATGAGGCATGATGATTAACTAAACAGAACAAAAACAGAAAGAACCACATTGAAGAAAGAGTTATTTGTTTCGATAGGTCTTGAAAAATGTGATGAATTTGTACAAAATCTAATGATCCATCTCAAAAATTGAAAACAACTTTAACCTGTAGCCATTTATTTTGGATATAAAGGACGATAAAAATCACACATCTGGGATTAGGTTGTTAATATATAAAGCAGACAAATCCATTGACTAATGTGTGGCCTTTGTGGCACAGTAAAGTATGGGGTGGGGACAATAAAATTGAAGAACCGAAAAACCCGGGCGAAAACACCAATTTTACACCATCAATATTTATCCATATAGATAACACTTTTGCTGCCGACAGGCGAAACCTCAGAGCGCAAAAAAGACGTGCTGTCCTTGTCGGCAATATTTATAACAAATTTTCTCTAGAAAGTTCAATCTTCTACAGCACTCGAGTGTACGATGTTTTTGAGAAATTGTCATTGAATTTCTGCCAACATTGAAGTGAAAAGACACAGGATAAGAGACAGAGAACCATGGCAAGAAAAGGAGGAAACAAAAAACAACATAAAAGCTATCTTCAATAAGTTTTCCGATAACCATCAAGAGCATTAGTCTAATTTGCTTTGGCAGCAGAATGATGCTCACACGGAGGACGGGGAGAAAAGAAGGTAGAGAGTCGCAATGGTTGATTGTAATCGCATGTTATGTTATATAACTTTTTCTCCCCATCGAGACTACCTTCTCATGTAATTTCTTTTCAGTTTTCCTAAGAATACGTGAATTTGATGATGGTGATTTGCACCCTTCTGTATCTTTTTTTTCATTCACTCAATACATTGACTGCCATTACGTTCCTCCTCATACATAAACACACATATGCCCACAATATTGGGTATTTAATTTCCCAAATAATCTATTGAAGACATTCGATATTCTCAGAGTCACGTACGTAAATGTCCCCCACATTGGCAATGCTCTCCATGAATTATGCAAGAATATCTGAATACCATATTGAATAGATAGGATACAGCTTTGGCATAATTAATTCCTTTTTCAGCGAAAAAGTATCCTTCAGAGTGTATCGGGAACAAATTTCATATATTAAATATTTCATGTGTGTAGGTTACATGTTTAATATCAGATACACATTCAGGGGAGAAAATCACTAAATTGCATAGGTTGAGGAAATTTAATTAAATGCAGTATTTACTGAGGATCAACCGCATATTAAGTGAAGCATACTACACTACACACAGACGCGGTTTACACTATTAATTTGACGTTGGCTTCTCAGTGGCAGCATTGCGCATGGGAAAAAATTATAACCCTCCACAGGATGTTTGAGGATTAATTAAAATTCTCTAATTTCTCAAATGGAAGTATATTATTAAATTATTGAAATATTTTCCAGACAATAGCTTCATTACATACTAAACAAACTTTACACGATGGAATTTTCTCAACCACTTTCTGTCCATGCATTTTAAAAACAATTTGAATTTACTAAAGTAAAGTTCATAATATTCTCATAACTTGATGATAAAAAAGTTAATGTGTTATTTTTTTCTTAATCACAGACACTACTAAATAATAGCAAATAAAATTTTAATTTTTCTGTAATTACAATAATCAATTTAAAATAATATAAGTCCTCTTGATAACAGACATACATCAATTTATCATAACATTCCCGAATATTTTTTGAAATAATAATATCCAATTGGATCAATGCTACTCTATCATTTGTGAAAATGAAAAATCGATGGGGTTCAATTTTATATTAAAACCCTGTGGAAAATAAAATCCATATTTAGATATATAATCAACTCATGGTATTCACACATATATTGGCGATATTGGTTGTTTTGGATGGAAGAAAATTCCTTGTTCATGTGAAGAAGAAAAAAGGAAAGACGTGAAAAATTTCTCTCTCGTCAAACTTTGATTAATTTTATGTTGAAAGCCATAAAGAACGACGGAGAGAGATGTGTTTTGCTGATGGGTTAGAGAGCCTCATGGATGAAAAAGCATTTCTCGATAGGAAATTCTCTTGGGGCAAATATATCAAAAAGAAAGTCCTATATCTCTACCATTCACGCAATACCTGACTATAACTAGTCAATTCAATTGTAGCCAGAAGTGCTGATCTACCTTTGCCATTTCCAATCGACAATGATAAGCTCACGGTTAGGGTAAAGTTGGCTCTCACTGATATTATTAATTCTCTTAACACACTCAATCACCCGTCTAATACATCACATGTGAGATGAAAGATTTAGTTAACACAAAAGAAAATGTATAAAATTACTCAATTGAAATGTATATAATAGGTATCGCTCTTTTTATCTTATACTCTGTTGTCACCACCTATGCCCCTCCTATTCTTTGTATATATCAATGCCAATTGTCTGATTTTCCGTTTCTCCCACATCCGTGGAATATAACGTGGAAAAATGTAACAGATAGCTCCTATATCCTTTTTCTCAAATAGAGCCTTCGAGGGACAATAAAACATTGTTAATGTGTGACGTTGTGTGCAATATCAAATACGAATGAGATTGATATTCACACGCAATAAAATGACATGAATTCTCAATGATTTCGTCCTCTGTCACCACACCACCCATCCCCTACAGTTGTAAGGTGCGTGGCAAAGAAAAATTTAACAGGATTTCACACCCTGGCGTGTTTGACGATTGGAAATAGGTGAAATGTATCATTAAATTTTACTGTCTGTGAGGGCAAAAGCATTTCACAATTTCTTCTGGCACCCTCACCTTTTCGGTAATATCACCTCAATCTCACATCCTCCCCCTTTTCGACTCATATAAAATACTCTATCACGTTTAAAGTACGCGGAAGAGAGTCTCAGGCAAAATGATATGTTCGAAACATTCCAATGAAATACACGAGCAGATTCATTTATTTTTATAACTTCCTCTTTTACTTTTTGATAACGTTTCTCACACGCGGAAATAATTGTTTTTGTCATGCTATTCACCAAGTGTTTTCTTATACACAGGCATAATATATATTTATATTTTATTTACACTGTGTCATCCACATACTTATCTACAGAGAATGTGTAATGTTGGAAGCACACTCCTATATTGACAAAATAGGAGAGAGAAGGTGATTTGCATTGATTTTAACTCAGAGTAAATATAAGCTTCAAATTATTACACATCGTATATTATTATACGTAATATACCTCTTCGAAAATCTGAATAATAGAATTTACTAAAAAATAAATAATCAATTTAACTGTAAAATTTACATATTTTAGGTTGGCGAAGTTCTAAAAGGTTAGTTAAAAGTTACTTATTTTATGTCCATTCAGGGCAATTGCACCGATCATAGTTATGCCTATGTGATTTTTTTGATAACCCAAATTTATGTAAAATCTCATATTGTTCTCTAAAAAGGTCGTCGAACAAATTTTTCCAGTACACATAGCTTTTATTATATTCAGCCATAGAGATTACCGAATATTTTCCCTGACAAATGTCCCAACCCTAACAAAAATCATTATAATGATCATCAAGTTTCTGTTCCACATTTTTGAGAATTCAAGAATTGCTGCTGAATTTTGATGAAGGATTATAGCATTTAACTATAAGATGAATTTAATATCACAATTTTTCACTTATACTGAGTAACAACTTTTATACTTATAGAGCTATGGACAAGACAAGACATAAGAATGGTAGGATTTTTAAAAGTTGACATAAAGACTTTATACTGTTAAATGTGGAGAGCAGATCATATTTCGTATAAGATTTCTTCTTGGAAACGTGTCTGATTTATCACTCATTCACTTTAATAGATGATATATGGCAATAATAGAGGAAAGGTATTTTTTCTCATATATCAACGGCACAGAATGTAGAGTTTTTAAAAAGACATACAAGAGCGAATAAAATATATAGCACATTCCCCCTGAATTATTTCACAAACTCTATAGGAGACAGCAAATTTTTGTTTGTAAAGCATTTTATGTTGATTGTACATTTTTGAGCACGAAAAAAAACTGTTGACTCATTTGTTTTGGGGCAAAAAGAGAGACTCTTATGTTTGTACTCCCCATATAGCTTTGTTTAGAATGGATTTTCATATGGGGATGGTGCACATGGGCCCATTCCTCAAAAAAAAAAAAAATGAAAAATACAATGCAGAGGGATCATCTGTAATATTGCTCACGGTATAACTTCAAATATCATCGGAAATGTTCGCCCACCCCATAATACACTCCAAAAAAGAATAGCGAAATATGTACGCTAAACAATGAAATTTTACAGTGATAAATGAGATGCGTATATTAGCAAACAAGGCGAAAAATTTAAAATTCACCATATGTAGGTATATATGTATGTATTTTGCATATACATATTATTATTACTATTTGGGGCAATTGTGTGGCATAGCAGAAAAGGGGTGAGAATGTCCTGAGAAAAAATTTAATGCTGTACTAGCAATTTTACATAATTTGTCATTTCCTTCTTACTTGTTCCAAAAACAAAAAAGGAAGTGTGGTAATGGAATATTTGGGATAAAACTGAAAGGGAGACAAGTAAATATAGAGTTAGCTTATGGATTCATAGCACATATATAATATATGCATTACCTATAGATTATATTTCAAGAGAAAATCGGTGAAATGAGAAAAGCTATGAAAAATTGTTGACTTCACATTTTACTTGTTTTATTCCGATCGAAATCCAATAAAACTTTCAAAGATTCCCTGTGATATGAATTTTTCTGAGCCACTTCAATTCAGGTGATATGTATCTTTTTGTGAAACACTTTCATAAAATCGCTCTCTCTCTCTCTTTCTCTATAATAGCTTATAAATTCTGCATACCACCCACACCAAACATATAATGTTTTTCTTTCCGTTCTGCTCATTTTTTTTGTTGGACCTCCCTGGCTGGACCAAAGCCCTTCAGCAATACAACCCCGAATTGACTGAAGGTGACTATACGCAAACGTTGAGATGAATCTCAATTGAGTTACACGCATCGACCGTTCGCCAAAGAGGTATGACCGTAAAAATTCCAGGTAAAAAATAAAAAATATAAAAATAAAACCAGGCTAATACTATACACTCTGTGTACTTCTTCAGGATGGTCTTCTACTCTTGCTATAAAATTTGTATTATGGAGAAAACAAATGTTATTATGCAAAAAATATTAAGATACATATTCTAGGATATTAATTCAGTATGAGAAATATAAGACATGCCTAACAAGATACAATAATATAACTTTTATGTAGCCTGAAACATCGTTTGTTTTCAGATTAGCTATCATACTATTTCTAATCTAAATTATAAGATTACTTTAAAAAAATTGTTACTAAAAATATTTTAATTATATTTTCATTCGAATTCAATAGTTGGCAAATTCTTGTGATGTGTAACGCTGATGCTGGACAAAATAGAAGACCATTTGAATTCCTTATATGGCACTCCTTTCTTTCCTGGCGAACAGGAAATAAAATTGTAATTTATCATGAATTCACTCCCTTAGAAAAGGATAACTTGAAATGAGAAACCCCAGCCTTTGGATAATACAATCTTACAATACAAAAATACAGAAATTCTTATATCTTGATGGCGGATTTAAAAAAAAAAGGAAAAATATCGTAGAAATTGAGAAATAAATTGGCTTTGGAGACCATCTCGAGTTTTTTTTCGTATAACTTGATATGACAATTTCATTCAACGAATACATTGTTATATGAAGAAGTTTTACCCTTGACAGGAACTCTCATGAAGAAAATGAGGCTCATTCAGCCACACACAGTGAGATACACAGCTCAAGTTCACTTGTAGTGTATGTTAACATAGCTGCCCTATGCCCCTCCATAGAGAAAATTTCATAACTATATCATCAAGATTCCAACAAGAGTCAATCCTCACATGAGATTGGGATGAAAAGTGTTCCATGGTACCAAAACTGTGTCTGTTTTCTCTTGTGAAACTATAATACCTTCTCGTTAACTGTATACTAGTCGGGTGACGGTAATAGGGTGAGAAGTGTATTAGGGGTTAGCATGGAAGCATTTGAGAGACATGAAATGGTTAAGTTTGTTGATTTAGCAACCCTTTCATTTGTGTGAATATTCTTACAACCTCCCACACCATCCAACCAGTACGTCTATGAGAAACTTTTCACTTGGCTGAAGCAATTAGTACCAAGGTTTACAACGTTTACAACGTGGAATTTCTCCCACACATTATTATGTCATGTGATAAAGTGGCAATAATCAAAATGTTTAAGGTAAATATTGTTGATTAAGTAAAATTCCATAAGTTTTTTATCTGGAAGATTCCAGAATGTCACTGATAAATAATCCAGTTATTTCTGTTAAAGAAATCTTCAAGAGTTATATCTCAGCGTGTCTGAGAGACCTAAGATGAATTTCTATCCATAAAATATGATTGAATGAATTCTATTTGTTAGAAATATCGTGCTTCCATCACGAAAACACAATCACAAATGAAATAAAAAACTTTTAGAACTTTTCAAAAATTCAATTCGAGGTAGTGAATATTTTCAAATGGAAAATGAGATAAATTTTCATCATACTCATATCAAAAATCAAAAAACTTCACTTTAAGATATTGGCGACTGAAATTAGACATTGAACGAACAAACGAGAATAATATAATATCTTTAACTCCCCAAAATCATCGAATTAGCATAATTCACTTAATGCTATACTGACAAATTTTGAACTGTTATAATCCAAACTGAGCTTTCTAAACTTTACACATGCTTTTCATTCCGTTTACAATCACCATCACGCACCCAATGTTAATCCGCCCACGAAATTCGGATCAGGAAGAAGGAGTAAGAAACAAACATTTGTATATTTGGTCAGAGGACGAGCAAGTGTTGTGTGAGTTATAATCATAAGTTGTATTTTATATATAATAATGTGTGTTGGTGAGAATCAGTTGTCATAGTGACTCTGTGATGGATGTTATGTCCATATATGTACAATCTCTAGTAGTAAAACAAATAGAGGGTAAGGACATAAGAAATCCATGCGCAATTTCACAGATCTCTTCTCGTTCACGCAATTATACTGGGAGAAAATAGCAAAAGATGACAGTGATTAAATGATAATGATTGTAGATCAACGTAAATGTACACATCATTTCAGAATCGCAATACAAGAATATTGTTATAGGAAAGGCGAAAAAAATCAAGAAATATTCCCTACAAACACACCCAGAAAAAGAAAAATACCAAAATCAATACATAAACACGTTTTTTCTCGATTTGAAGCATGAGTTCTCAATGATATAATTTTTTCAGAGTCGATTTTTCTCCGATTATATTGTCTGAATTACAAATAAAAACTCCTCATACTATTCGGTAAAGCAACAATATTTGGAATGATATCGAATTGTAGCATGGATATTTCAATCTTTTTCTCCTTCCTTCTAACACCTTAATCCCAATTGATTTGGATATTTATTGTCTTTCGATGTGTATAAAAATGTGATATAAAGAAGCTTTGTTCCAAATTGAACCACATGGTAGCAATTCCCTAAACCGTTTTATCCACTCTCTCTTTCTCTCTTCTCCTTATAATTTCCATATAAATAATGTAACACAATAAAAACATCCACTTTATATGCCAAGGAATCTCTCACAAGGTTTTTCCTTCATTCCTGAACCGAGACGATATCGTAAAATTACTCAAGTGAATATGAAAAGTGTGAGGTGTGTATCGCAAATACTGCCTCGTATCCAGAGATATTGCGTGAATTATCGTATAAAGTTAGTAAGTCTCTTGAGTTGTTAAAGTTCACAATTAACTTTGAAATTTCTTTTTTCGTATTAAATAGATTTATATGCTAAGGCTTTAGGAATAAAATGGGAATTTGGTTAAGAAAAATGTGCATCTTTTTTTCTGTGTTAGGCTATAAACGAATATTGTTCTGAACGTAGTATTAATATTTCTATTTTTATTGCAGTATACTAATAATTTGTTAAAATTGTCATTACTTACTCCAATATCCGTTAAATGTAATGGATGCAGAAAAGAGGTACATACCTGGAAAGACAAAAAGTAAAAATTAAAGTTAGTGACAAGGGAACTTAAATTAAATTGATGTAAAATTAATATTTCAGAATCTGCTATTTGACTGAATTACGTGAGGAGCTGTTTAGATAGAGTTATACCAAATATTAATTGAATAGATTTATTAACTATTGTTGAATTGAAACTCTGTAAATGATTCCAACAGTTGATTTATTCGAATTAAATTAAAGTGAAAATTTATCGTATATAGCACGTTAACTATTGCAATCAGTAAGCAATTTTGCTAGTTTCTCTGCCCATTTCGGATAAATGACACTCACAATTCCAAATGTTCCACAGAAAAGCCACAGCAATTGAATTAACTCAGTCCGTGTTAATATTTACAGTTTCAATTTTAATGGACATTTCAGGATGCATGAGAGAACTCAACATACAAAAAAGTATACACAAGAGAAAACAAATTTGGTGTATTTTTGCGATATATAATTGTTATATATTATGTAGCTATTTTTTTGCGAAATTTTTGGATAATTTTATTAAACCAAAATCTTCTTGAATTATGAACAATCGAGAAATATTCTGCTGATTGGGATGATTTCATGATTTATGAAGACAGAATTAACTGTTTTTGGATCCCAATTCAATTCACTGCAGCACCTTATTCTTTACAGGAAATCTCATAAAACGACATGAGGATATTCTTATCAGTCGAGTACAGGGACTGCACATACCGAAGATACCTACTACAGAGGATTTGTGTGGAATACCCTACATCAAAAGTGATTAATTAAATTTGCCACATGGTCTTATTTGTTCATGGAGTGTGTCAGTGAGAGAAGAAATTTCTTCATCAACCTACACCAAAAAGGGTACAATCATGCTTCAAATATCACCACAGAGCCATTTAGAAATACTTGCCCTATTCCAACACTAACCATCCCCTGTTGAACAGAACACACAGATTCAGCATATATATATATTTTAAGGAAAATTTATATGAAGATGCTTCTGATTATGTGATATTTTAACGTATGTAGTAAATCAACTTCACTTCAAATTCTATTATACGTGTCACCACAAAATTAGTCAGTACACCATATATTCATTAATTTAAATAGAATTTAGTTGATATTCAACTATCTGTCATTAATCTTCATCGCTCTCCTGTCTATTTATACATTTATCATTCACTTATTAATTCCAGGACATGTTTCCTCTTGAGGTGGCCTATTTTAAATTCTATCGAAAAAGTGCTACAGTCACTACTGATTGAGTTTATCTGTTTATTGTTGTAAATTGATGTCTCTTGCAGGTGAATCGACAATGATATCCCTAACTATGCTTTTATAAAATGAAACATTAAAAATGGCAAAGCACACGCCAAGTTTAGCTTTGCAAGCTGGGATTCGGTGGGCCACCTCGGGATGTAATGCAATTCGCTTATCAGCTGAAACTTGGTGGTAAAGAGTAGAGTCGAAGTGTGACCGTATATGGAATCCAC
>CAKKOB020000984.1:0-30271 GCA_918844115.2 Phlebotomus perniciosus | reverse complement strand
GTGATTTCCCAGACCCCTGTGATCCTCAGAGTGTTAAAGAAATCTTATCGACCGCCAAATTAGGACAAGACGGAAGAGGGAAGGAGGAAAGATTTTTTTCTCTCCTTCAGCAGAATAGAAAAATGCAAAAAATGTGATTGACAAATGTTCTTTATGGAAAGTTTCATTGCCACAGCGCGTTCTGCTGGCCACATTTTTTTGTCTTTCTTTTGTGGGTGGAACACAAAAAAGCCGATAAACCCGAACTGAAATTCGATTAACGAAATGCGGCGCCTTATCATTAGGCATTGTGTCTCAAATGACGATAAATTGGTGGCGCGGTTGTGAAATGCTTACGTGCCATTTGTTCTTGAGTCTATTGATACAGTGATGTGCCTCTTTTTCTTCCCCACTTAAGCGGCTCCAGACCAAATGGAAATGTTTGAAATACTTTAATCATTTGGTCACGGTTAATCAATTGATGATGCCAAACGATTAGTCAATGTGAGACGACGAAATATTTGTTTTATGGCGCTTTTCTGATGGCTCTCTCTTTATCAGTAAATACTAAATTGCTCATATAAATTTCTGTTGGCGTTATCAGGTGACTTTTTTTCTGAAATTTTTCCATATATACCATATATTTTCCTAGAAAATCTCATTTTCTTAGAATAACATATAAGCTTATACATAGAGTTTGTCAATTGGGTTGATGGAACGCAATTTTACATGGAAAATCATCTCAAGTACCAATAAAGCACGATTCTATTTGATATACTTGAAATTTAGCACATTTCGGAGAATCCAGTTGAATCTGGATTTCCAGTTTGATGTGTTTCGCTTTTATCATTTAAATTCTTGGAATTGTATGGCATATTTTGCTGCTGTTCCTTACTCGAATGAGTTCATATTACTCCTCATAGTTTACATTTCCATTATCATATTCAGATGGAGATTCCAAGAGTAATTGTCATGTTTAATAAATGCTAATGTGCCAATATTTCAATGGACTTTACGACTTTACTATTCTCATACAAAGATATTTGCTAGTTTTCTTTAGATACTCTTTGAATTGTTTTATGGAAAAATTTACAGATTACCCAACATAAGGGCGGGTTACATAACTCTCCGCAATCACATGATTTTTAAGATAAGAGGAAAAGCGTCACTAAATAAATTCCGTTTAGTTGAACCGCCTTTTTATGGCATCGCGAGAAGACAAACAATGAATTTGCAAAAGCTCCACATAAAAGGTGTGACTCAGAGCTTTTTAAGTGATTGTTGGAAGCACGCAGTGAGATTTTCCTATATGTAAATTGATACACAATAAATCAACGAAGAAGTTGTGTGTCTCTCTATTTATAGTTCAATCGACAATTTATTCAATTTAATTCTCGCATGAGAAACACTTTAATTGATAAACCGTATAAGTGTGAGTTAGTCGCGTGGTGGAAATTATGAATTTTCCTTGGCATCTTGTCCACGTGATTTAATTGCTTTATATTTTCCATCTCACACGACACTGGAATGTATAGCAATTCACGAGATGTTGGAGCAAAAATAACGAATCTTATTTGGTGAGATAACATCTTCATTGCTCAATTACTCACAATTTATCCTTATCTCGAGATGTCTATAAATAACTTGCGCTAAAAAACAAATATCATATTTAAGTATCATTTGACGCCAGTTTATATATAACATTTCACTCAATTTAAAGTCGCAGAAAATGTTTGAAGAGTCTCAGGCAAGAAAGCTTATATGACTATAGGGGAAGAGCGGTTAAATGGACCCAGAGCATTCTATTTTGTCAATTGGAAGTGGATGACTGTTTCCAATTTGTACCTATCTAAATCTGTTATAATTTGGTTTCAAAAGAGAATTTCAAATTAGTTTAGCATCTGATTAATGTAGGGGAAAGGCAGGCAAGTTATATACGAGTTAGAATTGCTCTAAATTTTTTGGAAGTATTATTTTGCAATGCTTCAAATATATGTAATTCAATTTCTTAATACATTTTTGTGCAGGGAAGATCAGGAAAACATAGAAAAAATAAATTAAAAAAAAAATTAAAACTTTTTTCAAAAGAATGGATGTTTGTCCGTCTCTCCCCAAATGATCAAGATTTTCAAATTGCTGTACGAATCATTTTCAATTCTGATCAATTCAAATCTAAAACTCATCTCATAAAGTTATTTTTAGATGTATTTCTGAATTCAATTTTAAATTAATTGCAAATCCGTAATGGAAATTAGTTTCCGAACTTTCGAATTGATATTCGAAAGAATTTTAAAATCGATTTTTAAATTTCTGAGAAGATTTTTGGACTGATTTTTCAATTCTAACGAAAAATAATTATGTATTTATATAAAGATAGGAGCTTTTCTAAAAGCAGAAAAGCTTTTCATCTTTTAACTTGATCTCTGATTAATTTTACCCGCCATTCCCCTATTAGTTATCAAAACTCCTCATTTTCCTGCGAAGGCCAGTTTCTTCTGGTTGTTATCACCTTAATAAAACCTAATAAAACCAACCACGTTCGTCTCGTGTGGTTGTCTTTATTGTACGGTCTGTGTGGCACAATTAATGGGGAGAAGAGCGAAAATATAAGGGAAAAAATTGTAAATATCAACACACACCCAATATCCGGATTTCACCGGTTTCTCCCTCTCGATAAGACACTCATGTGAAGCCCCAAAACATGTGGAGTTTAGTGGGGAGAATATGGGTCTCTCTCTCACTTTGTGATTAATTGATTTGCGGAGGAAGTAAACAGAAAGTGGAGACAATTATAAATATAAGCTCTATTTTCATAAGTGATTTTCCTCCATATATGAAGAGAATGAGGGAAATGATATGGGGAAAATCAACCACTGACCATGTCCTTGTATCAGTCCAAAAATAGCACATGATCATTGTCAGGAGAGTGATACTGTTCTGTTAAGAGAAACAGCCGTCCGACTTTTTATTTTCCTCGCTCTGACATTCACCTTCCTCGACGCTTTCCCCCCGAAATATTTTTTTTATTCAGGATAAAAAAAATTGTTTACTTTCGAGAAGATGAAAGAGCGCTCATTTGCTAATTTTCGTGGGAAGCATGAAAGACAGAGAGAGAAGCGATATCAGCAAAAGCTCTGGCGCCGACAAGACATTTAGATCATTTTTCTTGACCTGCAACAATGTGAGATAGATGGGAATTCCTCTGATAATTTATGTATTCCAGCTATTAATGGCGTAGAAATAATTCAATGTGACGCATTTTAACCCAATCACCCTCTAAAATCGATAAAGAGACAATATATTATGTATTCCGAAGAGCCCTTCCTAAATTCTAGGTGAGCCTAAAAGCTCTCTCAATATCGTTTGAATATGTAAATGAAATGATGGACAAAGACAACCTCTTGAGAATCCTTGCCCCATTGCCTGACTTTATATTATAATATTTTATAGCTCCAGATTGCGTGATATGGGCGCGCAAATTGACGAAGGTCGAGAAATTTTGACCGGAAATCAAAAAGCTTTCACCTTCGAACTCAAGGAATTCCGCGCGTTGATAGGAAAACATCTTCACGCACTTTTCAACTTGAAATTCTCATTCTAATTCTGTCCAGAATTTATGCACGACTTTTGGCGTCGTGCACGCCCAATTGGCACCCACATTTTTCCCCATATTCCCCTTTTGCCGCATTTTCCCGCCAGCAGAAAATAGACACTCATCCCGCCAAATTGGATGGTAAATAAATTTTCACGTGACGCAAGAAATATCTGTGGCGAGCCGAGAAGAGTTTTGCTTTCTTGATAAGAGAATTAATTTTCTGTAACAGATTTTGCCATTGATTCATAAAATAATCGGATTACTGTGTCTGGAAAATCCACTTGATTGACCAATAAAAGCGTGTTAATGAAAGCGCAATAAAATTGTGTGAGGATTATTTTAGGAGCTTTCACCAGGCGCCTCCATCGTTACAATTCATTCATGAACTATTTTATTCAGAAGGTTAAACTCCCCGGAATCCCACCTTCGAGATGAAAATAAATCCTGAGGTATTTTTATATCACAATTCATGTGATAATTGAATCAATTTTGTTGGCATTTCGAGAATTTTCCAGGAAGTTATTGGAAAAAATAAATTAAGAACAGTGAATAACTTGGAATAATTTTTGAATTCAATTAATTAATTAGCTCATTTTTCAAGCTTTCTAATAATTCGAGCCACAAATAAATTTTTGAAATTATGATTTTTCAGATTCACAGTTTATGTAATCGGTTAAAAATTAAAGTTGTTGCAATACAGTCTTGTTCGTCCGTCCGGGTCTCATAAAATGCGAAAATCTTTCAGAACTTTGAAACTTTATTCAATCACCGCTAGTGCTGCTAAGATTATGAAAGGATTAAATACGAATTCCTTGTAACCGGCATTATGTAATTTAATGGAATCTGAGATATGTTGTAGTCCAGGTCGAAACGAAATTATAGGTTTAAAATTATTTCCAAATTCCGAGTTTTCTAATGCTTCCACAAATCTTTTAAGCGGCTTATCACAATGTTTTTTGTTTCAATGAATGCAGAAAGAATAACTAATTCTATAAATCTAGATTTATCGCTATTATATCCTCTGGTCAATGTAAACATACCCTTTAATTATTATGGGGCGTGAAGGAGGTGGCAAAATGTGGTTGTGAAGCTTGAGTTGAAACGAAGAGCAAACAAATCGATTCAGGAAATTCTCGTAAATACCACAGTTCAATCTCTCTAGTGAAATGTTTCCTAGCCGTCTAATAATTCAATTAGACGAGACGTTGTTTACTTGCCCAACGCACGATGGAATCAGAGAACTTTCAGGGCTGATGGTGTCCAATGACAAAGATTATTGTGTTATACCCATTATCTGAAGGTGGTGGATGTCTTGCACACAACGGCGTCCAAACAGTCTGATAATGCTGCTGATAACGTATCACATTTGCAATTTGAACTTCTACTCCTTGACCCTCTGTTGACCTCAGCTTTAATTCCCAGCTGAGGTTTCCCCTATTGAATTCAACCAACGAGTTTGAATGCCTCTTTCAAATTTATTTGATTTTAAACATATTCCCCGAAGTCTTGCAGTAAATTGCATTGATATGTGTATGAATTGCAAACGAGACAAATCGTGTAATTTGTGTGCAAATGAAATATTCATGAGAAAGAGCCATACAAGTGAGATGTCGTACAATTTAATGCCCGATGTTTCATGCTTATGAAAATGTAATTTCAAGGGTAGTGCGTGGGCGGATAGATGGGAAATCAAAGGGTCCACTCGCCTCTGATATTGAAGGCGCATTATAATTTCCTCCACTTTGAATTTCCAGCACATTTCCATCCCCTTTGATCATGTTGTGCTCTCCAATTCCACAACATTGCAACTGGCAGAAAATCAAAGGTAATTGAAACAAGAGGATAAATATAGATTGGGTGATATTTACATGCTATGTCACATGCGAGATGCCACTCCTTAAAATTTTGCAACAACCGTCATTCGCATCAACGCTGTAATTAGCCGTTACTGGCTAACCATTTGTTTACTCGCGTAATTCAATTAGTTCCTATGCTGATATGCAGGCTTTATCAGGCAAAACTGCTAGCTGTAAGCTAATTAATTGGAGGCAAACATCGATAAGCACAAAATGTTTTGATTGACTTTTGTCACTATTTGCATTTTGATTCTATTTTAAGAATTTTCACATTACACGTGTTGTTGTGCAAATTTTCCATTACTTATAATAATTGGCGATAGGTTGAGATTAGAAAAGTCATTATTATCTCATCATTTCAGAGCGATTATTATTTGGTATGAGTTATAAAGCCCCCAAGTGAATGCTTTTCCTATAAGGTAAACGCAGTGCGTACCGACAGTGAAGCTCGTACCGACACATACATAGATTTGCTAAGAAAATAATACATCTGTCGGTACGAGCTTCACTGTCGGTACGTACTGCGTTTACCTTATACATGGGAATATTTCTTATAAAATTTCAATTATTGTTAACTTTTGGCAATAAGTTTTTTAGAAGATTAACAACGGTTTTAGTATCTCATTCTTGTTGAGTAATTTTCATTAAGCCCGGTTTACCTAATTGAGTGCTTTTCCTATACAAATGGAAATGTTTCCTATAAGGCTTCAGTTTAATTTACTTATTAATTATCGTAGATTTAACTCATTTTTTTTTCTTTTTAAATATATTACTACATATCCACATATATCGCTGTTTGTTTGAGGTGGAGACGCCTGGTAAAAGCTCATATATTGCTTAAATGGCTTAAATAAAAGTTCATGGCGAAATCAGCGTCAGGATTAGGAATGTTCTTAATTATCCCGCCACAGAGTCACCAAGTGATTATTTTCCTCTCATTTTCCCGCATTTTTCTGTCTATGGCGACCTTGGCAGGGACACCTCCGAGTGGAGAGCGTTTTTATATATCTTTATGATGCGCATTCTTGGTCATCGAGCAATATTGTCCCCCCATTTTCTCGTTAATTACTTTATTGGACGTGCTTTCGTGTGTGGGGTAAAAAAAGGAAGGCGCCATCAGACTCACAAAGAGCCCCAATCAAACAGCTTGATTCTCACTTGATTGTCGCGAGTGCAGGAGAGAATAAATAGATTGTGGCTGATCATCAACTGGCAATTGCCACTATATTACCCAGGCGGCAGGAGGGAGAGGTGGGATTTCAATTGTGTAACTCACGAGTGGTAAGCAAAACAATTCTCTATGGGGCTTCTATTTCCGTACCTACCAGCATTTCTAGTTTATTCTGGTATGATGAGATTCCTCAGATGAGTGTCTGTTTTGAGCCATTGAGAGTCAGCAGAGGAGAGTCCTGCGGGAGCTCTCATTGGACATCTTCGGATGCTCTCTTGCTGAACTCAGAATTGTGGCGACATGAGTTCGTGGCAAATTGGCATGAAATTGCCATTTGGTGACGGAATTTCTCTATGATGCGCGTATTTTTGGGATGAACATCTTTCGCCCTGGTGGCTTGTTTTCAACTGTATCAAAACCAAAATACCTCACCACGTCGCACTAAGAGTATTCATCATATTTGCTACTAAATTTGGCATCGATTCATAATTGAAAAGAAATGCGCGATATCTTTTTGCAAAGAGCAGCACATGACACTCTCTCGCGAAGGCAATCTATTCTGCTCGCGGATTCAATTGAACCAAAGTCTTACGACGCATCTAATGGGAATTGAGAGACTTTTCTTCAATTAGGGTGTTTGAGATCTTTATTGGAAAGTGACGTATTTTTAATTAACAGCGTTAACAGCAACAGAAATCAATCCCACAAGTTTGTTGCTTCTTAATGCATAATGTGTTTATCGAAAGATGCTATTAAAGGTATTTGGTGACTCATCTTACTGTGCCATAGTTGTCCATCTGATTATTCAGTGTCTGTAAACAGACGGAATTGAATGAATATATTTTAAATGAGTAAAAGCATTTTTTATTCTCTTTGCATCGTTTTCTGAGAAACCGTTGTATTTGATTTGAACAAAAACTGCAGTATCGACTCAAATGCGTGATATTCGATATATCGGTGTCTTGCAGCCAACTTCACGCGAAGCGCTCGTCATCATTTTGCAGTCCGTGGAAATTTCATGATATTGTGGTTCACGGAATTGGTGAAAATCTCTTTCTATTTTACAAAGTGAACGGTGAATTTGTGTTTGTAACAAATGAGTAACATGCAGAAGTTCAGGGGAGGTCGAGGAAACCGGAGATTCAATCATAACAATGGGGGAGAACGTTTTCAAAGATATCGCGACTATGACGGTGAGTTTGACAGCGCCATTTTCTTAAGATTGTCTCATTTTTCGCTGATCTTCTGACTTCCGCGTCTCCACGTGTAGAGCACGATGACCGTGGCGAGTTCATCAACAACTTCCAGCGGAATCCGAACAAGGGACGTCGTGTGAGCTTCAAGACAACCGGACGCCAGGGTAATCGTCATAGATTCTCCGATGAGTCCATCCGGAGCATTCTCGAGGAGGATGACGATATGACCACTGGCGGTCCGTCCACCTCCAATCGAAATCACGTGAGTAATCCCATCATTTCCCAAGGATTTTCCTGTTAAACAACTTTCCGGGGGTTTCTTTTGTAGAATCGTGGGTCGCTTTCCACGCGTCGCCGAGGGTCTCCGATTCCCCGACGAGGCAACTTCGGTGGTGGTCAAGGCAAGAGACGTAAGCAGCTCCAAGCTGGCACTTCGGGATGGTATCAGGTGGCCATCCAGCATGGTCATCAGTTCTCCAAGGATGTCCTCTTCAAGCAGATCCTCAATAACATTCAGCCGGACATCTTCGTGCCTCACTACTTCGCCACAGAGGGTAATGGTTGCTCCTTCTTCGTGGATGAATTCGAGACAGCAGAGAAGCTGTACAAGAACAACATCGTGACGATGCCAACTGGCCAGACGATTACCATGAAGGTGTTCAGTAGCGTTCCGAATGTCAGCGTTGACGGCAATCTCAAGTTGAGGATCAAACACGCAATGCCGAAGCGCTATAATGGGCAAACGCGAGCCCTGGATCTCACAAAATTCCATGCAGATCCAGATCTCACGGATATCTTCGTGGGGCTCTCGAGGGTGTCGATTATGGGGGCGGCCATTGAGGTGATTGCAGAGAATGTGCCGGAGATCGAGACGCTGATCCTCAGTGAGAACAAAATCTTCGCTCTCACGCACTTCGACACGCTGGCCAAGAAGTGCCACAATCTCAAGAATCTCTGCTTGAGGAATAACAAGGTAAGAAAATGTAAAAGTTATTCGAAGATTCGTTTGGAAATTTGGAAGTCGCTTTAAAAATTAAATCGAACGATTAATTAAATCTGTTGATTACTGAATTCAATTTTAAACTCAGTTTGGGAATCAATTTCAAGATGAATGAATTTCAATATTCATTCCAGAAATCTTTTAAGAAATTGTTTTGAAAATCAATTCAATAAAAATTCATTTTGAAGACTCATTTAGAAAAATATTAGAAATTAAGTTGAAAATCATTCGTATAAATTCTATAAATTCTAATGGTGCTATCACACCGCAATAGTTTTATCGAAAGATACTTACAATTCAAAGTTCATCAATTTTTAACCAAATATTAGTCTCTTCTACATTTACAATGAATCCTCATTAAGAATTTTCCTAAAAAAAATAACCCAAAAAACCCAATAAAAAGCGGATATTGGTATTCATTCGAATCAAACTTTTTCGATAGCTCTTGATTCGATTGGATTGCATTTTACGCTGTCCTGTTGAGTTGTTCGACATAGAGAGTTTTTTTTTAGTTTTCGTTAGAAATATAGAAGAAACTGATATTTGGTAAAAATTTTATAATTTTCTCAATGGAAAATGCGATTATTGAACAATTAGCTGCAAGAATCTTTTGATTGCCGTGTGACAGCACCATAAAACCAGATTTAAAAGATTATTAGATAACAGACAACAAAGTTTATTCATCAAAGTTAAACCAGTAACCTCTATATTATCAGAAAAACCCGAAAAACCTGTGAAAGAAATAGAATTATCTTTTTTTTATTCCAAAATGCAATATTTTAATTGTTTTTTCCTTCTTTTCTTTGCTTGTCAGATTTCAATGCTGAACACACTGGACAACCTCAAGGCATTACCACTTACGGAGCTCGTATTGGCGGGTAATCCTATAAAAGAAAAATTGCAACCGCGCCAATATATCAGGTATCATGAGATATTTAGTGGATCCCATGAGAATGGGTGATCCAAATAATGATAATCTATTTAGGAGAAAAAAGCTGACCCATCTTGTGGGAGTGTTGGAAGATCTCTCTCTCCCTGGGGTTCTTCAAGTCAATAGAAAATCGAAAGCTCTTGTTGATATTTTTGATTTTTCTTGATAAGAGCAAAAAGTCAAACTCATCGGGGACTGACGTGAGAAAAAAGTGGATGAACTGATCAATTAGTGTTCAATGTACCATCGCGTGAATTTTGCAGAGAGAAAAAAAATGATGCAATATTTCGATAAATTCCAATAGCTTCGAGGGTGTCAATATTTTGGAATTGCTTGACTTCCACGGATTATTAATAAAATATGTGACAATATAAAATTTGCATGAAAATATTTGAATAGTGGCTATTGAATTGGAGGATGAATGACGAAATATTGATACGTGATAACGGGCGAAGCAAAAAAATAAGTTACTTGTGAAAAGTCTCTGTAGCAAATTCTTGGAAAGAAGGGAGGGAAAGAAAAGAAGAGGAAAAGCACATCAACGCAGTTGAAATGACGCGGCAAAGTGCCGTGTCAAATTTATGTGTGTGAAAATATCACATGATAAATCAAAATGTTGTTTGTGGACTCTTTGGAGTCCATGGCAAAGAGAGAGTGATAAACTATGTCAGTTACACTGAAAATCTGATTCTGTTTCTGCCTCTGAAAAAGGCGATCAGATCGGAATTGAAGAGTGTAATTCAACGTGGAGCGAATGCAAATGGCAAAAAAATAATTAGAGGAGTTGGAAGGAGAGAGAAAAAATATACTGAATGTAGTCAAAGTCAAATGGAGGGAACTTGAACGAAAAAGGCAAGAAAATAATTAAGAATTTGCTACAGACACTCGGTGAATTTTTAGAATATTGATTTGCCAATGATGCAAGACTTTGACTCATTGAATTCTACAATTAATAGCTAATTTTCTGTGCTTGTTTTTTCCTTTTAATTTACGTGATGTTTTTCTTTTGCCCAAATTGACTAAGAAGAAAAGTCGGCAAAACTTACGTCTGTTGGAGATCAAGATAAAATTCCAAAGACTATCGAGGCTAATGGAATTAACTTGGCGGTAAATTATTTCGTTTGATGTAATGAAAAGAGGCATTGTGGTTATTTTATCAAATAATAGAAAACTGTTGGGTGAATGCTTCTGCAATGAACACTAATTACACACGGAATTTTTATCGTTCTCAAAATAATAAATAAATTCTAATGAGGAAAAATTGTTGAAGAAATAAACTTTTTATATTTTAGTTTGACTTGTTGCTGTTAAAAGATAACTTTAAAACATTATTGTGTTTTGGTGGGAATATTTTCTAATAGAACAAATTGGTTAATTTTTCTTCATCGCATTTATATCCTATTTTCACAGCGAAGTACGTAAAAGGGCGCCAAAATTGGTTATTCTGGTAAGATTATATTTCTTCGATATATTTCATAGAAAAAGCTCATGAAAAGCTTTTCCCAAAGAGTAAATATTTTTCTTAAGAATTTGCGTAATCAATTCGCGTAATAAAAACTACAGTGAATTTTCGTATAAATGAAAAAACATTTAGGTATGTATCTAATATGATACAACGTGCGTTAGCGAACCTAATTTTCGATTTTTTCTGATAAGCTGAAGCATTTTTTCAGCTAACTTTCGTACAAAATGAAAAGAAATTGAGAAAAAGATTTACAAGCTCTCACCTTCACTTATTTATTTATCATGTATGATACAAATATAGCTAAAGGGTTAAAAATGAAGCTCTTTGGTACTTTTTTTTTTGGGAATTTGTTGTGAATTTGCAAAAATATAATATGTGTAACAGGATGGAGAAGCTCTGCCGCCCCAAATTGGCTTTGATGTCACGACAGATGGAGTTTTGCCACCTGCAAAAGCTTCTTATCTAAGCGATGCGAATGGGACGACAATTGTGAGGCAATTCTTGGAGCAGTACTTCTTGCTGTATGATTCGGAGAATCGACAACCGCTTCTGGATGCTTATCACGAGCATGCAACATTCACACTAACCACTTATTCACCTTTTGATGAGATACCAGATAGAGGGTGAGTTTTTATTAGACGAGCGATCAAAGGGAAGATGCAGTGAGCAAGTTTTTGGCATTTACTTTCAGCTTGAAGCCTTATTCGTTCAACAATCGAAACATTCTCAAGTTGAACTATGAGCGGAGGCGACGAACGGTCAAGTACGGTCGTCTGCCAGTTGTGTCCTACTTGTCTGAGCTGCCACCGACTCAGCACGATCCGCAGTCATTCGGTGTGGATTTATCCATCTATCTGGTAAGTCGGTCAAATCAATGAGGTTAAATGTAAAAACTAAAAAATCTTATAAACTGTAATTATTTTCTCAGCCCCAAATGATTCTTCTGACCATCACGGGAATCTTCAAGGAGAAGCGCAAGAATCAATCACAGCCGCTGCGTTCATTCCAGAAGTGTCTCCTCATTGTGCCCTCTGGCAGTGGCTTCTGCATACGAAATGAGATGATTCATATCACGGATGTGACAAAGGATCAGACAATGAATGCCTTCAAGCCGCCACCGCTGGTCAGTGATGCGCCTCCACAGGCGCCCATTGTTCCCGTGACGCCAATTCAGGCGATGCCCAGCACTTCGGCGGGACACGTGGACGACGTTATGAAGATGCAAATGGTGGAGGCGATGGCTCAGAAGAGCAACATGAATATGGAATGGAGTCGAAAGTGAGTGAAAAATTGAATTATACTTGAAATTATGCGAGAAACAGTAAATGGGGTTTGTGTCTCGGCTAAATTATAGACTTCTTTAGAGAAGTTGATTAAGGAAATTTAACTTTTTTTCGGAATCTTTTACTACTTTTCGACTAGGTAACTTATGCTGCAACTTCATAGAAAATTGATGTTCGCTAAGGACGAGGTGAAAATAATACACAAATATTTCTTTTTAACAAATCAACTCATCTAAAAAGCCTATTATTATATGAATACATAGTATTCAAAATGAGGTTCATTCAATCCAAAGAGTTTCCTCTTATTGGAGGTAATTTTTTATTAGTTCTTATGTTTTTCTAGCTTTTCCTTCTTTTAAAATTACCTTTTAATATTTTTCTTATCCATTCTTACTTGTGTTTATACTTTGTTAGTTTTTAATTCTTTTCATACCCCTTTTAGTTTCTCAATTCTCATTTTTCCAAGCACATTGCTTATTATTGCTTAAGAAAATGATTCATGGGGTCTCTCTATTAGTCAGTTTACAATGAAAACATTTTCACTGAAGTAGTGGAAACTCATTTTTGCATTACTTAAAGGGTTTATTTTTGCCATTAGAAAGTTCGACTGTTTTTAATCAGCAAAAATAAATCAAAATTTACTGATAAAAAAGGGATTTAGCCTGACCTCTTAAGGTTACAAAGACCTATTAATTCGTCTAAAAAGGCCTATTCATAGCAGAGACGCGATCCATCTTACACTGAATTTAAGCAGATTCTGATGACAAATACTGGAAAATTGTGTTGAATTGGTGTTTTGTGTGTTAAACATTTTTTTGTGTTTGATTTTTTCAGGTGTTTAGAGGAGACCAATTGGGAGTTTGAGAAAGCCGGATATGTGTTTTCCGAGCTGAACAAACAGAATAAGATACCACCAGAGGCATTTATCAAGTGAAGAGAGTTGATGTTTGCAGATAAATTGGATTTTCTTTAGACATGATTAAAGATATGAGAGAATATGAAGATTAATTAAGGTAAATTTTGGTTTAATACAATCTTAGGTTTAATAAGAAAGGATATTTTATTAATTTACTAGTTGGATATTGAATGTATAAGAGAAAAAACACTCCCCTTGAGTTTTATAGCATAATTGTCTATTACATTGTACATTTATGACAAAATACATGCAATTTATTTTGCATGAATTATGTCATTGTGTCTAATGTCGTGTTGAGAATATGAAAGCACAATGATTGATGGTGTTAAATGCAAAAAATAGAGAAATTGCGGTTGATTTTTTTTTCTTTTTGAGAGAATCAATAGATAAAATAAGTAAAAAGTTTGAGTATAGAAAAAAAATCTGATCATTGAACTCTTTTCGCGCCCTTCTTGTGTTTCTGCATTGATAAATGTGGGTTTTGTGTTGTGATATCAAAAATCTATTAATACACATTTCCACATTGAGTTGGAAAAAGTGAACCATTGACGTCAAGAGTTGTGCTACAAATACAGCGAAATTGCTGATTATTGGTTGTGTACATTTGATACTGTGCGATAATAAGCTAATTATTTAGTGACCAAAAAAGGGACTATCAGTGTATCTGAGGAATTTTTTATTTATGGACATTTCTTCTTATTGAGGAGTTGATCAGTCAGAGAGAGAAAGTCCATGAATGATCATTGATTTTGAGGTTTTAGCGGAGGTGCGTTTCAAGAGCACTTGTGGTAGAAAAATCTTGATGATCGCGCACGACCTCGATTTTTTTTTCTTGTTCTCTTCTTCTCCAAACATTGTTCAATTGCTCAATTGTCTCTCCTGGCAAATTCTCGAGCAAATATGGGCTTTTTTTACGATTCCTCCACTCGTAATTCCTCAGTACACTTTTTGTCCAGCGCGGCGAGAGACCAAAAAAAAAACGAGAGACGCGGGGAGGTGAGACGAGAAAGGTGCAGAGATAAGCAAATAACAAAGAATGTATTTGACTATCTTGCATTTATTTTTTTTCTCAGAGAAAGAAAGATGTTGAGAGAGAGACGGAGATTCGTCTCTAGAGATGAAGAAGACTAATTTGGAAGATGAATCGCGAACACAATTTTCAGTGTATCATTTGTGCCATTCAAACATTCTGGCATTGTCAATAAAACAGGTATATTTAATGTAAGTTAAGTGTCTCTCGTTTTATATAAAAGTATAATTTGATTGACGTCAGTGGCTCTCTACATTGCGTACACACGACACACAAGAAGGTGCCCTCAAGACATAATGGCAGACCAAATAAATGGCGAGAGAGGAATGTCTTTGAACTGACAACAATTTATTTAACATTTATTTAACCATTGTAATTGGACATTGTGGAAAATATAGCAGCAAACAGAAGTCAATTGAGCTTTTATTCCAGTCTTTCCAGTCATCCTTTGTGGATTTTGGTTCCATCGATCTCAGCGATCCCAGCAATGTGTTCTTTATTTTGTAAATAGGGCAGGGTGGGGTAGTTTAGACGCAATTTGATGTTTGATTTACAAAGTGATGTTAACAAAGGCAGACAGTTTTGTTTGGTTTCAATGCATGTGAGCTCGAACCAATTGTTGGTTTTTGTAAAATAGTTTAGCCATTCAGATAAGATACATAAATATCTTTTTGAGGTTATCTGAGAATTTTCATTATTTTCTTTATAGTTTTTCGGTAAGTTATAAACTTTCTACGTTAATAAAGAAAGAGTTTTTTTATAAATTTATCTAAAATATATCACTTTTACTGCATTTTTGGCTCAACCGAAAACGTTTTTAGACCCACTAACATAACCTAAAAATTTATTAAGTGCTTTGCTTGCAATATGCAGAAGAGCTTCAAAAGTTGTTTTTTTCCACCCTACCCGGTCTTTAGTCAATTAGACTATTATGACCACAACATCTTCAAAAGTTGTCTTAAGATATTTTTACAAAAAAACGATAATATTTCTGCAAAAGCTTAAAAACGGAAATATGTATTTTACAAAGCTCATAAATTTGTCAAAAACTGAATTTTAAAAGATTCAAAGTTTATTTTGTAAAATCGCATAATAGTCTTGAGATTTGAAAAATAAAAAAAAAACTTTAATATTTATAAAAACTATTAAAATTTTAGAAAAAATTCTAGGATTAAAACCGAAATAAAAAAAATTGATTTATGGAACTCTGAGAAATTGCATTAAAAATTCAGTGATCAATGCGGAGCTTTTTCGCGGGTAAAATGGGTAAAATGAAAGAAAAGCTCAAATGCAATATTCTTTAATGCCTAAAAATAATAATTGAGTTAAAAAACAGGTGTCTGAACTACCCCACTATTCATTTTAATATTTAGGCTCCATGCATTAAACATACATAGCTTCCTTCAAGTTCAAAATTTAAAATGTTAGTGTAGGATTATTATCTATGCTGAACATAACAGCATAAAATATATAGGTCAGTCAACCCTGGGAAAAATACTGTTCGAATTGCCCCATTTACCCCCACAACTCTCCCCAAATCACCAGCAAAGAAAACGATAATCCAGCATGACAATCCCATACGATCAGACGATCGGTGGGATATGTTTTGTTGGGTGTGTGTTAGAATTCGGGTTGAATGCGAGTGAGTGTTGATCGTGAATGGGCTAAATGGTGTTGAGAAAAGCTCAATGGAGTGTGCGATCGGTGGACGAGCAGCTGAGCCATCGCGATGCCGTGTTTGGGGGGCACATTAGCATTTAAACACGCACAGCAACGAGGTTGAGACGCGATCGCTGGCCACAAGCAACAGCCAAGAGCAGCAATTCAGTTGAGTGGCTACCGCGATAAAAAGCTAATGTTTATTCCGTCTATGGAAATATTATAAATATTTCGGATGAGTGTCGTGGAAATAGTGGAGTTCTCTCTGTTCAAGATCCCATCCCATCATACAATTGACCAGTGGAAAAATCCTCTGGCGATCTTCTTTTTTTTCATACTTGAAATCGTGACTCTCAAAACTCTTTCCAGTGACGTCGAATCAATTTATTACTAAGCTTATTTTCTTATTTTATTGCTTTGTGTGTCTTCTAGAATATTATTTCTCATTCACTCTGTGACTCGGCCTCGCCGCGTGGTGAATGCAGTGGAAGAGATTCAAGTGAAGCCTATCAGTTTGTTCTGTGGGCAAAAAAAAAAGCCACTAAAATAGACTTTGATAGAGTGCAAAGAGCAAAGTGATCTGAGAATGAAAAAAAGTCTTAATTTTCAGTGAGCTTTTTATTTTATTCATTGTTACAAAAAAAAATGTGAAAGATGCGAGCGTGGCAAGACGAAAGATCACCAAGTGATGCACAATGGAAGTGATCAGTGATCGATCGACGTGGAAAAGCAGCTTCCAGAAAAGGTATATATAATTTCCAGCTTTTGCGTTTTTTGCTAAGTAGAGAAAATAATTACTCGCGAGGCAACTTTTGCCGACAGCTTTCAATCTCTCTACACTTGATCACATTCAAATAAGCTGCAGAACTCGTTATTTAATCCTTTTTTGTTGTGATTTGCTCACGTCATCGTTTTGATAATTCTTCACATCGTACTTGATTTTTTTCTTGTCTCTCCTTAACTCTGTGTCTCCACATCTCATGATTATTCGTCTGGGTTATTCTCTCCAACTGATCCACGATCATCCGACGAGAGAGACAATTGGAGGGAATTTTTCAAGATACTCCAATGAGGGGCCTTTTTTGTCCCTCGTATACAATGTCTATCGCTCTTTTCTTTATATTCAATAGTTAACTGTAAGTCGAGTAAAAATTGCCCATTTTATCGCTGTTGCGCGTATTAAATACTTTTTTTGTTGCCCTCCACTAATTTCAACTCGACATTGACATTGAAGGGGTCTCGAAGATCCCCTCAATGATTATAGAGCTTTTTTATACTCGCACAATGATCTCCCACAGTGATTACAATAAAACATAAGAAAGTTTTGAAATGAATAGATGCTTTATCAGTCAAAATATTCAACATATTGACAATAAATGTTTGTTTACAGAATATATTTTCCATTAGAATTCTTTCCATTATGTTTAAAGAAAATTATTACAATAGAGAAATTTTTTATTGCCTTCACTAGAGAATGGCAGGAATAATTTTAGGGATTAGCCAAAAGAGCTTAGAACTCTCACGTGTTTTAATGATTCTTCAAATGTGCATAATATCTTGGAAAATATTTACTGTTTTCGCCAAAATTGCAGAGCTAATTACCTTCTTTTATTAATTCAGCAATAAAATGGAAGCAAATACTGGAAGTTGTACACGCTTTCCTTAATCTAACATCATTATCTTAGCCTCAATTATGTACGTTACAAATGACCGAGTTTTCTATATTTGTTTTAAAATCATTATACAAATTATAATAGTAAAGTTTTAAGCGTCTAAAGGTGTTGGCACACTGCTGTAATTCATTCAGTTAAAGTATAAAAGATTTCTATAATCAAGGCTTATCTGCTTTTTTGAGAATATTTATAATGAATGTTTCAAAAAACCTAATAGAAAAGCAAAAAAAATGTGGAGCCTTTTAACTTTAAAAGCTTCAGATTCAACTTTAGCGACATTTTTCGCTCTTTTTTGAATTTTTCAAAAAAATTCTTAGAGATTCTTCAGAATTGCGGAAGAAACTGAAAAGCCAATTGCAAATGCTAACAAACTTTTTGAAACTCTCCAATTTCCCCAGAACTAAAATATTTCTTTAACTCTAATTTAAATTTTTCTTTGATCTTTTATAAAATTAAGGAAGTTGTTTTTATTAGAGAATAAAAATTTTATAGTGGTCGCGGAGTTGGCTTACTACACCGTTTTTACAGCTGTTTTATTTGAATAAACTTATAAATTTTATTATGTTTTTTTGGGTCTCACATTACCTGTTTCAGGCTTTAAGTTAACCAGAGAAAAATAATCCATAAAACGCGGGGATTAACCCTTTAATTTAGCACCAGCAATAACAAAATATTATTCTCAAAATATTTTCATTTGATCTCAAGTCTACAGAAGTTGTTGAAGTTTATGAGTATTCCAAGAAGAAGATGAATATGACGGATCATCTTATAAATTGTTGAACAATTATGTTAAGAGGGGATAAAAAGTGGCACACAAGAGTTTATTTGTATAACGCCTTCAATTCATAAAATATGTGGTCAGAAGTGTTGGGGAATAAGAGTGATTATTTAATTTATTACTTAACACCTACTCCACGATTCTGCGATGCCCGATCATCACGATCTGTGTTTGTACAACTCCAAATCGCAATATGGTTTGCACTGGTAACATAAACAGTCGAGTGACAAATGTACCTGACGACTGTTTCTATTTTAATGCTTTTTTCTTGCTTTTATTCTCACCGAACATCGATGGCGAACTCCGCCAGTGTAAGGGGAGCCTTGAACGACACCGTGTGTGCATTTAGCGAAACATTGACCCACATCCATGACAGCAAGTGGAAATAATTTTTTATGCTACACTTTTTATTTACTCAGCATTTACTCCTATCGTGGAAGTCTGATAAATGATTCTGACGCACAATTTTCCTGGCCCCAAAAAAAATTTAATTAATACTCCTATTCATTTTTTGTGTTGCGTGATTGCATGCAACCGTGGGGATCGTCACCTGAGATCAAACAAAAGATCAGGTGCGATCGTGATCAAGGGTGATTCACTGGACGAAAACCAGTACAAAGTCTTCTCCTTTTCTTTTTTAAGCTTTCTCGTTTGAACTTGAATAAATTGTGTAAAAGCTATAAAGATTTAGTTTTTGGAGCTTTAGAAAGTTTTTTAGAACTTTAGCAAATTTAAATAATTCAAAACTCTTGAAACTGTTTAACAGTTTTTGGACAAATTTTTGGCTTTCAGAATTTTAAGCTTTTAGAAGTAATTTCGAAGCTTTGGTTTTTTGATAATTTTTAAGAAGCTGCTAAAGAAATTCTCGATCTTTCCTGCTTTCGGAATTCATAGAGCTTTTGAAAATTGGAATTCTTTGAGATGCCTAAACTTTATACATTTTTAAGAGTAATTGAGCTGAGCTTTGTAAATTTAAGGTACTTTTATAACAAATATATTTTAAGATATTATTGAAATTTTTAACTTGCAGGATTTTTTAGAGCTTTTATTGGAAATAAATTAAAGTTTAACGAACATTGTGGAACTTTTCAGAAAATTTTTACCTTAAGTAAAAGTTTTACAAGTTCCTAGAAGATTTTCTGGATTAAAACTTTTATTCAAAACGGAATAGAGCTTTAAAGAAACTTCGAACCTCAAAAATTTAAGAGCTTTTACAAAATTTTCTCAGCTTTCTGAAACGGTGAAAATCGAAACTTTGACTAAAAGCTCTTAAATTGTATCCTTTTAAATTTTTTAATGTCCTTTAAAACATTCACTAAAGCTTTCATGTTTTTTTATTCTAAGCTTTTTAATTAAAATTGTTTTTCTTACATTTCTTTTCTGATAATTTGTAGAGGTACACATTTTTATTGAGCGCAAAGTCCCCTCGATTGTGATTGAAATACACACCACGTTCGAATTTGATCTCAACAACTTGTGAAACGGGTCATGATCGATGTTTCTTCTCTAATCTTCTATTTCAGATTGATCATGATCCGTGTGGAAATATGAGAAGAAGTGGCCAGTCCAAGAATTCGCACCATCACCCACAGCGATCACTGTCCACTGACACGAATAATCTTCGCGAACTGCTTCGAGCCAAAGTGAAGAGTCACAGGTGAGTTTCGTCACACATTTAACCAGCAACGGGGCACAATGGAGCAATTTACAATTTCCCATGATCGCTTCTGTGTTGGTTGTTTGTAAACACATTCAGGGGAAGAGTGATGCTCTTTTTTTTCCTCCGCGCGATATTTTCTGGTGAATCTACGCGTACAAAAACTCACTCCATACGGCGAAGCCACAACTTGCGTCAATTCCCACAATCCAAGTCTCTCCCCAAAAATAGTATAATAAAAAAATCACCTGGTTTTTTAAGTGATCCACCCAAGGAGAGACGAAAAAAAGGTGTTGAGTGATTTCAATGGAGAGGGGGGGGGCAAAGACGCAACATTGTTGTGCGATTTCGCAAAAGACGTACAAGAAGTGTGACGCCGAAGTATCTTTGGGGAAATTGATCCAACCCGCGTGTTATTCATTGATCACGCTGTGACACAGTCCATTGTGAATGGATTTCCCTCGAATTCAATTAGTGATACTATTCTCGGTTATTTAACAATTCTTTTAATGGGGTATTTTCGTATATATTTTTACGTTAAAGTTTCGTCAGTTTCGTAGAATATTTTGTATTTACGTCGATGTGCACAAGTGCATGTCACGAGGTGAAAAACTGATATACAGTGAAGAGCAAAAATGTAAAATAATTAAAATATGAATTAAATAAAATATTCAAGAACATACAATCAGGGTTGAGATTTTCAGAGCTTTTAGGGATAATTTTGAACTTGAGTATACCTAAACATTTAAAAGTAAAATTTTTATAGCTTTAGCGCTTAGACAATGTTCTGAATACTTTTTTAGTTAGTGTTTCAGAGCTTTGTTAAGAGCTAATTACAGTTGAGCTTTAAAAATCTTCTGAAATAATTGTTGGATTAAACAAATATTTTTGAGCCTAAAAAGAAGTTATTAAATGTTTCATTTTATAATAGGATAAATTTTTGAGCTTTCAGAGAGTTTTAAAAAAAATACAAAGCTTTGGCAAAATTTGTAGAGCTTTTCAGAAATTACATAGGTACTTAAAATAAAAGTCTTCCGAGTTTTTGGGAAAATTAAGTGAAGCATAGCTAAAATTTTCCAAAAGCTTTTAGAGCATTTGAAGATTAAAATTTTCCTGGCAATCTGTTAAAAAAAATTCATAGCTTTAGCCAAACTTATTGAGCTTTAGCTAAATGTTTCTTCAGCTTTTTAAGCTTTTGCGATTATTAAGAATTTCAAAAGCTTCGAAAACAAATGATAAATTGCTACTGAACTTAAGAAATTTTTAACATAAAGGAAACTTTTGCTCTTCTCTGTAAAATCTCGTTTTTTCCGCAAAAATAATTTATTTATGTACTCACCTTATAAAATTTTAATGAGCTCTTTTGATAAGATCTCTCCAAGATCTTTTTTTTTGTGATTTATATTTCCTCAACAAAATTCATTGAGGGAAATCCATCCATCGTGGTTCTGTAGATCGAAATTGTGCTTTGTGCATTCCTGCAGCAACGCAATCCAGCGTCGAGTGTCCATCTCCGGAAGTGAGTTGCCCATCAGAGAGTCGGATGAGAGTGAGGGTCAGCGGAGTGGAGACGAAATGACCGCCAATGAGGTGTGCAGCGGATTGACGTCAGCGAGTATCTGGGCGCAGGGCCCGGGTGGATCGGGGGCCGCGGCGGGTGTGGGAGGATCAGTGACACACGGTGATGTGCACATGTGGGCTGAAGCGCGGCAGCCTCGGCGGCTGGTGGAGCTCCACAGTGGGGCAGATAAGGCAGTTGCTCTCAGTCACGGAAAGGCAGTGGATGTGCGCGTTAGCCGAGCCAGCGACAGTGTTCAGCACAGAGTCACAGACACTGACGGATCGAGTCGTCGTCAGAGGAAGACCGTTGTCTATCGCAGAGATTTTCCCAGTGCTATTGACGAGGAGAGTCCTGGGGATCGATATCCATGCGTTGAGCGTCTCATTCAACTCTATACAGCCATGATTCACAAGAGACAGGAAGAGATGAGCTCAGAAGTGCTCCTGGCCAGTGCCAAGAAGGTGGAAGTGCCAGAATGTGAGCGAGGAACAATGAATAGGAGTCCCTTCTCAGATGAGGGCTGCTCCACCCACCAGAGTCCCTATTCCAGTGACGATGATGAGGTGAAGGGAGGACGCAAGAGGCGCGACAAGGTGGTGAGATCTTCGAGTTCAGACTCAGCTCTTGGTCTGGAGGATGATCACGAACCACCGGTGAGTACAGTGAGGAGAATGACTCTCACCGTGACGGACATTCCTCTGCGACCGGCTCTGCTGCCTCTCGCAGAGCCAGCATTCCTCAATTGCTGCGATAATCCCGTGGCGGTGTCCGCGGATGCGCCAGTCCACAATGTGCCCAGCAAGATGATCCTGGAGGCTCAGGTGATTGAGATTCCGGCGGAGGATTCCGCCACGGAGGCGTCCATCTCGCGTCGCGAGTCCGCCCAGAGCTTCCTCAGTGACGCCGATGAGGGTCACACGGTGCGGTATGTCAGGACACCGAGTGTCGTGGTGTCTGACTACTCGGACGACATCATGTGTGGCATTACGCTGGAGGAGATCGAGTACTTCCGGCGACAGCAGAGACGACGCAGCAGTGATCTGCCCGATGGCGATGCCTTCTCGGACGTGAGCGCCGCGTCGTCGTGCAGCAATCTCAATTACTGTGGAAGCCACATAAGCGCCCTGGATGGATGCGAGTACGGATATGGGGGCCTCATGATGCCCGAACGCAAGATCTCCGACTGCTCCACATGCTCCACCGTCAGTGGGGATGAGGAGGACACCTTCCGGACGGCCAAACGGGAGCACAAGAAGGTGAGTGGCAAGGATAGTGCATAAGGTTTTTCCCCTGAGAGAGAGTTCAGTGTGTGTGTGAGGATTTTTCTGCCCCCGCACGCGATCAATTGATCAGCATTTTTTCATCCCGACCCACGCGGTCGATCTCCTTGATCGCCATCCGCAGACTCGCTGCAACTCTGACGTCAATCGCGTCTCCAACTTGCGCTAATTTGCAATTGAGACACCCAGTTGATGCTATATTTCCTTATTTGCAGACTCTCATGAAATTTTGTGCCAAGGGGGAAATAACTGGTGAATTTAAAAGACTATAACTTTGTGAGAATATTGCGAATTTTCAAAATTTTCATTGATGGAGTTTAAAAATAAATTCATTTCGCGAGTATTGCAAATATTTGGAAGAATATTCCAAGGAATATTCGTAAGTTTTTGTGGATCTTGCGAATATCTTTTCAAATATTCATGAATTTTAGCAAATTTTATTGAATATTTGTGAATATTCTAACATTTTTGCGAATTATCAGGACATCAGACAATAATTTTCTCCCAGTTATTTTCTCATTTCGTGCTATTTTTTTCACCTTAAAATCTCATTCATCTTACGTTTTTTCAATGTGCTGAGTATTAAAGAATGCAGCAGTATTTCTGGGAGGGAGATTTTACTTTCAGATACAGAGAAAAGACATAAATTCGTGTAGCAATATTTATTTGAAAAAGAAATTGTGTATCTTTCTGAAAATTTATGCTGATCTTTTCTTTCACAAGCAGTTCATTTGTAATTTCTATAAAGGCTGAGGCAATAATTTGAAAACAAACACTAAAAAGATAAGAAAATAATGCAATTCCGAAAAGTGAAACATCTTTAAACTATTAATTACCTCATTCTGTTATTGGGTGGTCACAAAAGAAATGTGATACACGTCTTTTCTCTATTTTCACTTTTCAAGAAGACCAGTGAATGCACAAAATTCATCATTCATGCAATTTATAAGTGATTAAAATTATGAAGATTGAAAGTTTAAAATATGTTTAAGCAGAAAGAGAATTTGTGAAGTTGAACATCTGAAAAAAGAAAGGCAAATGTTGATTGTGTGAAAAATTAGAGAATTAAACATGAAAAATTTTATTAGCGAATCAAATTCCGAAAGTGGTGACTTCAAGAAAAATTCCTTCACCTCAATTAACATGCAAAATGTGTGAGAAATGATCACGCTGACAAAAATGTCCATTGCAGACATTTTCCCAAAAAAAAATGATCACACGATCATGCAATTTTCTTTTGGTATGTGTCTTAAGGTTTTTACAGCTAAAAATGTAAGAGTTAATTTTAATAAATATAGTATTTACGATGAAGAAGAAGGAAAAACAATATTGTATTTGCAGAAAATATGGGCAAAAAATGTGTGATTTGAGATTATATGAATTACTATAATGGATCTTACTATTTTTTTTTGAAATAAAGATATAATTTTACAAGAAAACGGTGGATTGATTCTTTTGTGAAATTTTTCATGTTCAATTTCCGCTCTTCATCATTTCCTGGCCATGTGATGGCAATCTGTCTGTGAACTGTTTGATTCCCGCAGGAAGAAGAGATGAGTGAGAGAGCTCCATTGTTTTCTGTCCGTTAACCCTTCGTCGTCCCCCATGATGTGAATGACTTGCTGGCATGGCTTTGAAGTTGCTCTCCTCTGCATCACAGAAGAACCATAAGAACCCAATGAGAGTGGTTGTCTTTTGTCGAGCACAGCGTCAGGGCTTTTTATCGTGTCGCCTCGTCACATAAATTTGCCATGATCGCGATAATCACTGTGTTTCCCATCCACCTCCTCTCTTGATCACTTTATAGTCTCTGGGCCCATCAATTCTGTGTCGACCATCAGCCTCCACAGTGAAAATGTGGGATAACTCCTCTGCTATGGCTTCAAGTGCTCCCGCGCGAGAGGAGGTTGTTAGATGAATTTTGAATAAGGCATTGACGTCATTCGGTCTCGCTTTGCTAAACACACGACAACCAGAAATTAAATGAGGCTCAATTTTTCGCTGAAACATCGCGCTGGCAATATAAAACGTCCCCCTGTTCCAGTTCGCTCACCATGGAAATCGTTCCAATGTGGCTTCTCTTGATCACATTTTTATTTGATAAATTTTTAAATTTTTCTTGCTTTTTGGGAACAAACACCCCGAGTTGATGCAAAATGTGACTCTCTCTCGGTACCATTTACGTAATTAACAATTAGGCAGGTAAAATACCCATTAAATGGGTGTTTTTCTCGCGCGCCACCGCATGTAAATTCCATGGTGCAGAGTAAATACAGATATGTGAGTAATATTGTTTAGTAATCCCTGGGTAAATAGCAGAAATTTATTGAATATCTCACAATATTTACTCTTTTTGCGAAACTACTTTCGATTGTGTGCCAGAGAATGTGAGAAGGAATTGTTTTATATTTACGCAATTTTTATCGATTGATCTCATACAGCATTTCTCATTGCTATTTTAATGAGGGATGCAGTGGAAAATTAAAATTGCACCTCATAAAACCCGGATTTATGCGCCGTGACATACCAGAGTTTGTGGCGGTTAACCCTTCGAGGGCTACAAAGGTTTAAAATAAATTAAAGAAATAGATCAAATAAACTGCAATAAATGAAAAATAAAGTTAAGGTGTTAATATTATTTTCCTGAATGAGCTGGAGATTCGCTCTATTGTTTCCTTGAGGTTTTCAACCTTCTAGAATTCATTAATATAACAGAAGAGGAAACATAAACAATTAGAAATATCGGAAACGAATTGTTGTTTTTTATAGGTCTTTTGAATACCCAAAATGGTTATCAAAGGGTTAAGAATAAATTTCGTTTTATCACCCCGACATTTCAAAAATTTTTATTCTCTTTCATGGAATGATTAAAATTCAAAAAGAATTTTCCAGAAATTCTACACTGATAAGCGGAAAATTCAATTCAGACCAGTTATCACCGGACAATAACTGCTGACTCGTTTAAATTGGGTTAATAACATTTTTTTATTGCTTTTCCAAGTGGCATTTCAAAGATTTTCAGATATAAGTTTATCATACAAAAATAAATGAAAAAATGAGTTCAACAAAAACTGAGCCTTGAAGATCCTATCGTATGTCCCTGCCATAATTCCAGAACATTTTTAACGACTTTTCAAGTCGCATTAATGAAAAGTATCTTAAAACCACATAAGTATAAACCACGAAGGTAAAATTGTTAAACAATTATATAATTCTCAACCAAGAATAGTGATCATAAAGACGGTCATTTTCCAAGCTTTTAAATTGCGGTACAAAATGAATTAACACCGTCTGTTCCTAAAAGAACAACAATATAAAAGAATAACTGATGATCTTCCTCTGTAACGTTCTCATACAATTTAACCTATCTTAATTATATGGGAAAGAAATCTTTTGCTCTTTTTCACCGTATCCTCGCGCACTTAGAGGTAATAGGAATTTTCCCAGAGCCAGAAATTATTGTGGTGCAAATTCTCTTGCCACGCTATTTCTTTGCGCGATCTCCCACCTGGTATTTTTGTCAACGGGAAAAAATGGTAAATATTTCCAATGGCAAGAGCTTAACGTGTTGTATTGTTTCATGCGAGACTTTAGTGTAAATTTACGTACAAGACAGTGCCTTATCAGTTGATGAAAACCCAACAGTGACTCCTTATCTCTGTGATACTCTCTGAGTGGCGTGGAAATATCGTCATGCAGTTGGAAATGGCTCTGCCAAGTATATGGAACTTCATAAATCGTCACACGTGGAAATTGCATCTCTTTTTTTTAGCTCCTAACAATGCGATAAGACATAATTGAGGGGGAAAGATTATGCAGTCTGAAGAGTTGTTATGGAAAATTTCTCGCAGGTACTTTTGTAGTTTCAGTTGATTTTTTTCTCTTCTCTCTTAACAATTACAAATTAGTGGAGAGAGGAAGTACTGAATGAAAAAACTGATTAGTTCCTCAAATAAATAATAATTATGGTGTGAGATTAAATTGAGTTCACAAATTTTGTTATTTTTTTGTACATATATTGTTTTTTCTTCTTAACACTGCTGATTTAAATAAATTTAACTAAAAAATTAGAGAAAGCGAGAAAAGGTTAATTCAAGGGGGAGATATTATGGTCAGACACTTGAAAGGAAGTGCGCGAGAATCTTTTAAAGTGGAAGTGCCAATTGATTAGAATTTTTTTTTAAACATACAAGGAGTTTTCAGAATACATTACGAGCTTTTTTGAAAATTTTGAACAGCTTTTCGGTCAGATAGTGAGCTTTACTTAATTATTAATTTAGAAATTATATCATTTAGCAAATTTTGTTGAGCTTTTAAGGAAATTTCTAAACTTTCAAAGATATTTCTTTAGTTAAAAATTTTTAAGAGCATTTACTAAGCTCCAAAGAAGTTCTGTACACCTATTTTGGTCCCAATATCTCCCCCTTAGGTTAATTTACTCGTTAATTGAGAAATTTTAACACGACAATCTTATTTATGAGTTGTAAAAATATTCCATGATGTGCAATAATGAGTGGAAATTTTCCCATCAAGATCGTCTCTGATCCAACTGGCCATTGGCACTTTATCAATTAGAATCGTGGCAGTTTGGCGAGGTGAAATTTATTTAGGTGTGGTGGGAGGAAGGTGATTCTGACGGTAAACAGTTTGCTCTTTAGTGTTCATGGTCTTCATTTGCGTCATTCTCCACTCTTTGAAAGTTCGATGACAAATTGACTTACGATGGGTCTTTAATGCTTCGCCAGCTGGAAGAGTGAAGCGTGTCGTTTTTCCATCTCTCATCTTCAATATTGTCTCAAATTAATGGATTTTTTTCGTACCTTGTAATCCATGATCTTCCTATTTGATAGACAGAAAATCTCTGTTGTTTTTTTCCAACACTAAAGATCACTGGGTTGCCTCTTAATCATTTTTGCACATGTTTCTCCAAGGCTTTAGTAGGGAATACGTGTGTAGCTCTTAAAAATGAAGTATTCCTCCTCGTGTATCCATTAATCATAAGGTAACATGATTTCTTTTTTGGCGGTGTTTCTGCTTTTTTGCATTGTTCATCGACATTACAATCTGATTTTGGCTTGATCACTTCTGAAGAATTTGCGTCATTCCACTCGATGTGATGCACGTTGATATCTGAAATGCGTCTATAAATTTTGCTGTCGTCTTGTACTAATTTTCTTACTTAGTATTGCTGCCGATAGCGAAACAAAGGGAGGCAATAAAATTATACTATTGGTTAAAAAGATCGCACTTTAATCAATTACTCATAAATTTAAGCATTGACCTTAATTGTTTTATGACGATTTTCTGGTCGTTTCTTGTTGCGTGTGAATTTCCCCCAAGCACAATCACTCTTTATAGAATTATTCTTGCCGATTTACATCACATTTTTGTTAACAGTCATGCACCTGATGAGTCATGGCGATCGTATGGTCGTTAATTCAAGTGCTGGGCATTTGCAGATTTTCAGGCGATATTGCAAGCTTTATATCGCGATATCTTAACCTTAAGAGAAACTGAATCATAACTGAATAATCGTTGGGATCTTTATTTGCTCCATCACATTCTTATGCAAAATAATGTGACTATTTTTTGCCCTCGAAGAATTTTTACTACTGGGACGGTGAAATTAATGAAGACAATTTGTCTTAACAAGTTTCGTGCTATGGCAGAGGGAAAAAAATCACTTTTTCAATTATTCACTCTCACAATTGGCCATTCAGAGCCCCCAGAAGTGATTGTTTAGGCGAAATGCCGAGGGAATTGGGCTATTGACCAGCAGGATCCCGCGAGAACGGCACAAGTGAGAAATGGTCATGGTGTGAGGATAAAAAGCCATGTATTCCTCTAATCTGCGTAATGAATGGCGATTTATTAACACAGACAGTGATTTATTTGAGAGAGTCGCCCATTCGGTGTTGATCGCCGTTAAATTAAATTTGTTTATTAATTATGAAATTCCAGCAATTAAGAGTCGCCAGTCTGCAATATATTCCATCATAACTTAACCATTAAAGCACACTTTCTGCACGTCCTGGTGGCGAATGTTGCGAAAAAGGCGGCTTCCAAGTCATTAATTGTGCGGTTGACTCGTGCAGGCTCTCGAAGAGATGGAAGGCCCAGATTCCCGGCCCCATCCAATTCATCCACCAATATGATCACGGAAAATAAATCCCACGCTTACCAGACACTTGTTCTCCATTGATTAGTTGTATACATAATTATTATTCTCGCCATGAAAATGAGTTGGAGCTGAAAATTACATTTTTTTTTGCCTCAGTAATATTGCTAATGGGGTGATTGCATATCGATTAAGCAATGATGAAATTCTTTTTCAGCATTCTCATGACCAAAAAGATCACTGATCTCTAAATGAAATCTTGTCCGCCTTCTGGGGGATTTTTTCCTCATATTACCCAGAGCGTAAAGTTTCAAATTAAGCAATGAAAAGAAGCGTGAGGATTTTTCTTGCCATCAGAGAAATCCATCGAGAGGGAAAGGAGTGAATTCTTGTGATCATTGAGCGATGACATGAACATGACGAGCACATTATCCCAGCTCACTTCAACACCAAAGTCCACCTGAGATTATTTTATATATAGGCCCGAAGAAACCGCCTGATGTCTCAATTGACGACGTGAGAGTCGTGACCAAGATCAATTTTTGATTTATCCCCTTTCACACCATGGCTCCACTCAGGGGGGAAGTTATCAGCACTGTAGACGTCCAAGAATGTTTTTCGTCACTTAAGAAAATGTTTTTAAAGAGGGATTATTTAATGGGAAATTGAATGAAAGTCAATTAAAGGATTAACTATGAAAGATAAGTGTTTTGTTATTTGAGATTCTTAATTTAATAGAAAAAATTTCCTAATAGCATTAAAGAAATCCTTAAAGCTTACACGGTGCATTAGATTAGTCTGATGGCTCTGATAATAAAAGAAAACATTTTAATTTGCTCATAAAGCCCGCTTAGAAAACCAAAAAATATGAACTATCTTCTTTTAAAGCCCGTAAATTTTAGACATTTATTTTTTCTACTTTAGATCCGATCTAAAAATGGATTATGTACTGCAATTTCAAAATAGATCACCCTCTCTAAAGTGCTCGGCAGAAGCGCTGGCGCGTTGACGAAGGCGTGAATGGTTCGTTTGTTCAATGATCGAAGACTGCGCGATTGTTGGCCCTGATACAAGACTTGGGTACACATATTAAGTACAGCAATCCCAATGACAATCAAGCCGT
>CAKKOB020000983.1:10559-30340 GCA_918844115.2 Phlebotomus perniciosus | reverse complement strand
GACAGACAGACAGACAGACAAACATTTTGGAGATGGGTATTTTCGGACTCCTGGAGTCACGTCCGGTCGAGATTTAATGGTTTGGGGGTGATCAGGCCAATTCAGATATGCACACTTGGCTTTATGTATTAGGATTAGGATCAATTCATCTACAAAAGCTTCCCTTTAATTCTTAGTGGAATTCTTACAGATTCCACTATTGTTGTGGTAGCAAAATACCAAAGTGGTCAGACTGGTTTGAGATTGGGGTGATGGGTGTTTTTTTGGTCTCACTGATCACGAAAAAGTGGGTGGCCAAAAATTGATTTTTCCGGCCGGCCGTCCGTCCGTCCGCCGGAGAATTGTTATAGCGAGAGAATCGTTATAGATAGAGACTTGTAGTTTTCGGCAAAGGTACATAAGTGGGGGTAAATTACAAGATGGCGCTATAGCCGACCTCCCCCTCCCCCTCCATCCGCCATTTTGAATAGTATTGAAATACTATTTTTAGGATATCGGAAAAAACTGATCAATTTTCTTGAAATTTTAGTATGTTGTAGCCTAGGCCGAATCCTTTCCAAAGATATATTACACAAGTCTCTACATAAACCTGAAGCTGAGATAAACTGGTTTTAATATGGAATTTTATATTGGCTATATCTCCCGTTATATGGGTCAGATCTTGATCATTAAATACTTTTTGGAAAGGTCTCAGAAAATGCTACAATTCTTTAGAACATTATAAGTTCATCCGATCACTGCTAGTGGTGCTAAAGGCAACAAGAATTTTTCGAAAATTCAAAGACGTAGGTATAATAAAAACTGATCAATTTTCTTGGCATAATCTGTAAGAATTCCACGTTCGCAATCTAGGATAGCCACTCGTTTCTGACCTTTCTTACCTTCATTTTCAAGTTCTCTCTTTAAACTTACCATTATCGTTCCAGTAACTTTTCCAATCTTCAAACACTTTATATCTGTAAAATATTTAAACGCGAATAGAAGGGAAAATCAACCGAAAAAAAGTCCATCAACAACAGAAACAACTCATAGTAATTTCAGATGTAAAAATGTTTTGTATTTTAGTAATAATATATATAATATATATAGTATATAAAGACTATGTAATATATCTACAAACTAATTCTACAAAATACAAAAATTTACATATACAAAAGAATTTCTCTTCGTATTTTCATCATTCTTAATTACATTTAAAATATATTTTTTATTATACGCTTCTTCATCATTTTTTGTGTTTTTTTTTTCTCAAATGTTTTTCTCATGGTTTTTTCTTCTTCGTGTTTCTGTCAAGAAGGATATTCAATGCAGATTGTTTGCTGTTTTTAGAAACAAAAAACTTATTTAAAAATGTTTCCTTCAATAAAAAATTGGATTGAACTTGATAAATAAAATATGTTTCTTTTTATTTGTTGTTTTTTTTATTCTTTTCACTTAAATGAGAGACAAAAAGATTTCGTGTCATTATTGCTTTTATCCATCTCTTCGGCTATTTTTTCTCTCTTTCAAATATCTTTGCATCTTGATCACACTTATTTACACTTGAGTTTTTTTTCTTTCTTTTATTCAATTGGTTGTTGGTTGTTCAAACTGCAGAGAACTCTTTATCGAAATGTCTGTGTTTTGTGTGTTTGTTTCCTACAAAAAGAAAAGACATGATAGATGATAGAAAATAAAAGAAATAGTATAAAAATTATATAAACTGGCTTCGACAATATTCCTACAATTTAATATTTCACTTTATACAAGTAATATTGTGTGTGTTTTTTTTTTCTTCACCACCATCTTCATCATCATATATTAATAATATAACAACAATTTTTTTTCATTCATCAGTAATAGGGTTTTTTTTTCATCATCATCATATTGTAATAATTATTTACTCCTAGAAATATATTCCTAACATGACGACAAACTATACATTATCTCACAAAATCTGCGTCTTCTGTTCAAAAGTTTTACACATTAATTTCTTTTTATTTATTTATTATTCAGTCAATGCCCGAGTAATGTATACAAAGATTACAATTTTTTACTCACTCACTCATCGTCTATACACAGAAAAAAAATCTTCATCTTGTGTTCGTGTTGTTTTGTTTGCTCAAAAATACAGAATTGTCGAAAATTGATAATTCTGCCATTAAAATGTGTTTGGTTCGTGTGTTTCTCCTCTCCTTCACTTTTCTCGTGTTCTTCTTCCACTTTGTTTTTTTTTTGCCCGTTCATACTCTTCAGTTTTTTTTTTACCAATTTCCCTCTCAAAAAATGTCACGCAGTAGAAAAAATCAAAATTTTCCACTGAGTTAATTGAAATGATTCATTTTAAATTCAAAAATTGCTCACTTTGCATGACATTTGCAGTTTAACAGCTGTCAAATGTCACCTTGACAGATGGCAGCTGTCAGTTATTCAGTTATTTTTTCAAAAAAAAATGAAAACTAAGAGGGGAACTAAGCAAAATAAGAAGAACCGCAAAAAGTATTTTTAATGGAGACAATCATTAAAATCTTAAAAATATCAATGCCAAAACTCGTGGGATATTTTCACCATTCCATCGTTATAAAAAAATCACAATAAATTACGAAGAAAATTAATATTAAGTTTCTTGCTTTTTTTCTCACCTAAAGAAATGTTTACTCAATAAACGCCTATGAATACAATTATTACAAAATAAAGTACAGTGTTAAATATTTATAATATTATCTCAATCATCTTTTTTTTTTCATAGTTTGTTATAACGAGAAGACTCTTCGTTTTTTTTTTTAATTCTTTGTACAAAATATTTTTAAATTACCCGTCTCACCCTTCTAGGGCAGAAAGGATGAGACTCTTGGATAAAAAAATGAACAAATCATTTTTTTTTACCATCAAAAAAGATATAACAAAATATTTATAGAAAAGATCTCTTCAGATTTTTTTCTTTTCATAAAATTTTAGGGTAGGTTATTTACAAAAAAAAAAGAGGGAAAGCTTTCTCTTGTTCATCAATTGCTATTCCTCGTGGGATTTTGGTCTGGTTTCACTTGTGCTGTCCAAAAAGGGCTCATAATTAACACCCTTAAATTTTCCCCTTTTCAAATTAATCACTTTTAAAATCCCATTTTTTACCAAAAATATCTCCGGTGTGTTTTCTGTTTTATTTATGGTTCATTTCCGAAATATTTCTTGTGTTATGCGCTAGATGTTTCTTGCTTGAAACTTCCTCCATATCTAAACCCTTATACCCAATCATCAAATACAATTTTTTCCTCAGTAAACACTTAAGTTTCTATTCCTCCGCTCCCTCTATTTTTAATTTTACTTTGTAGTTCTTTTTTAAATATTTTTTTCTATGTTTTTTCTTTTCTTTTAAGTAAGTTCAATTTGTCAATTACGTTTAATTTCTACACATTTAAAGCGATTGTTTTTGCGTAGATTATTTTTTGTTGGTTTTCTTTCTCAACTTTTATTGGTACTATCATTTAATTGGATTGGAAATACATGTTTTTCTTAAGATTAATGTTCAAATTTTATCGTGTGTGTGTGTGTTTTTTTTCATTTCTCAACAAGATGAAACAATGCGAAAATGGGTATTTTGAAAATTTTGAAAAAAAATCTGTTCCTTTTTTTTAATCTTTTTTTCAAATGTGTGAGAAAATAACCGTTCGAGAGAGTATTGGGAAAAATTGGAGGGTGATATATATCTTCAAAAAAAAAATAAGGATGAAAATGCAACAAAAATCATTTGATCTGACTAGACTTGAAGATTACAACTCTGTTACAAAACAAACAAAACAAGACAATAATAATATTCTCATGAATCCACGAGAAGATTCTCTGCTTGGGCTACAAACCCTTTGCCATTATTCCCTCAAAAAAAAAAAGAAAGATTTAAATAATATCGAAAAAATAGCGTGATTTGAAGAAACTGTGAAACTGGCTTTTCGCTTTGAATCGCGCGCGCAAAGCACTTTAGAAATGGGACGAAATGCATTGTCTGCGGCAGTTTTTTCTTTTGCAAAAAAAATTACCACGGCTTTTTTGAAAGAATATCTTACCCATATCCGAAAATCTTTCCTGTTTTACTTCATTTTCATTTTATTACTTGGAAAATATTTTGAAATAAAACGACTTAGTTTTCATCATCATCTTTTTTTTTCGCCATTCTTTTAATAACAAAAAGAAACATTTATTTCACAGCCTGTTTTGTAGATATATACCTGAATATTTTTCGTCTCTAAGTTTGAAAAAAATGAAAAATTTACTCGGTTGTTTTTGTTTAGGTCGAACCATTGCGGAAATAAAACTGAAAATATTTCTTATCATTTCATTTTGCTAAATCTGGACTAAGTGTTACGGGTGTCTTCTTCACAAATAAAAATTAAAAAAAAAAATAAAACATAGCCAACCAATTTGAATGTTTCACAAAATGTTGCAATGTCTTTCAAAAAAAAATATCTTCTCTTCTGATTTTTCGCTTTTGCGGTTTTTGCAAAAAAAATCCTTTTTTTGGTGGGAAAAAAATTTATTTTAGTATCTTATGAGATCACTTGATGAAAAAATGCTTTTCTTGTTTTTCTTGTTAAATATATATAATTATAACTTTAGGAAAATAAATTAGTGTTAGAAACAAAAAAAATCATAACCTACAAATTAGTGATAGAAACGGTTAAATAACGTTGTGTTAATTTTTCGCGCGTTTTCTCGCAATATCAAAAAAGTTTTTTTTTCTTCTTTTTTTTAGAATTAATTATTCTCTTTTATTTTTAAATTTACACCCCAATTTCTAATTCTCAGTCTTAAAATATGTGTAAGATAATTACTATATTTACTCAACATTTATGTGTTTTTTTTTCTTTTTTTTTCACTAATATTCATCTCCCCCTTCACGATACACTTTGCAGTAAAAAAAAACTATTTTACAGATATTGTGATAGTTTAAATGTTTTTTTGTTTTATCTCTACGGAAAATTAAAAAAAAAGTTACTTTTACCCAAAAATTGAGGGATTTTTCTTCAAAAATTTTTGTATTTCCAACGGAAAATTAACGGAAAGTTAAACAGAGAGACTTCATTGCTTTGCTGAGCAAATTTTCAATTAAAAAAATGCCGAAATCACGAGTTGATTTTCGAGATATTGCAGCGTTTCTCGTGGTTTAAATTCTCATTTAGATTTCACCTTATAAAAGTCTAAATTGCAGAGACAAGTTGTGTTTTATATTTTTTGGAAGATAGGAAACCGAAAGACAGTGTCATGCGAAAAAGCTACATTTTACGATGGTCCCAAAGGCACTAATAACTCCTTTTATATTTTTTTTTAACTGTGTTTACACTCCATTAAGAAAGTCTTGAGCAACCCTTTTATATTTTTTTCTTCAAGAGAGACATTGAGAATTGAAAAAAAAACCGACCAAACAATGTCACGTCCTTCAAGAACGATAAATTTAATTGTTGTTTTTATTTTCTCTTTCTTTTCACCACATTTTTAATCAAACATTATTGTCACATTTCAAGCGCCGCGTAAAAGAGAGAATGAAAGTGAACGAATTTTTTTTTCTTAGTGTTTTTTGGGTGGAAAATGAAGACAAGAAACTACGACAACAACCAAAAACGTGTTGAAATGCAAGAAGCAAGAAAGAGAAATGATCGCGCCCTGCAAATTATTTCACACTGTGAAGAAAAGTGTGAAATTTTTCATACTTTAAGGAAATTTCGCAAGATTGTTTTATCATATATTATATATAATAAGTATATGTAGTGGAAAACTGCTTGAGATCGCGCACGATGTGATTATGTGGCTAAATGGCAATTAATTGTGTGACTTTTTTTTGTCACACACTTTGCATGTGTTTGGAGAGCGTCACATAATTTTTTCCCAAAAAAAAACATAATTCAGGCGCGTTGTGCAAGGTATAAAATAAATATGCGCTGCTCAAATAAAATCTTCGTGTTAATTTATTGCGAATTTTTACATTGCATGGTTGGAAGAAAGAAAATATAATGAAAATAAAAAGATAGGGAGAGAAAAACGATGGTCAAGAGACGAAAGAAGGTGTCTGTTATCATAAAATTACAATAAAGACTGTCCAATTGTGAAATATGCATAATGAGACGCTCAAGTCTCACAACAAAATCCTATATATATATATATTGCAATGCCTTCCACTGGGATTTTCGTATGCATCTCAGTGTGAAATCATTTCCTCTTCAGACAATCCATCATTTCTCATTCCTTTTATTTTATTTTTTATTCTTTTTTTTTCTCTCCTTTGCCTATTCAATCACTTTATATTACTTTTCAATTAATGCCACCATCGCGGACACGCAATTTTCTGTATCTCACAAGGGGGAGATATTATGGTCAAAGAGACGTACAATACTTCCAACACTTCCAAAAAGCTCCCCAAAGCTCCAATCCGGAAGCTTTCAAGAGCTTTCATCCTATCAATTTTATTTTCAATACTAAATCCTTCTAGAACTTTTAAGGAAAGCTTTTTAAAGCAGTTTAAAAAAGCTTTCTAAAGCTTTTAAGGAAAGCTTTTTCAAAGCTCTTTAAGAAAGCTTTCTAAAGCTTTTAAGGAAAACTTTTTCAAAGCTGTTTAAAAGTTTTCTTAAGCTCCTAAAGAAAGCTTTCTCAAGCTGTTTAATTAAGCTTCGCAAAGCTTTTTTAAAAAGGCTTTCTAAAGCTTTCCAAAGGTATTTAAGAAAGGTTTCTAAAGCTGTTTAAGAAAGCTTTCTAAAGCTGTTTAAGAAAGCTTTCTAAAAAGGACTTAAGGAAATCTGGAAAAGCTCTTCAGAACTTTCAAGTTTAGCAAGATTTTGAAAAGCTCTAAAAATATGCGAAAGCTTAGCAATTCCTGCAATTTTTCCTTAAATCTTCTGAAAGTTTTTAAAAACTCTTAAAAAAAACCTAATTCTGCAGAAGAACTTCTCAATACTCCTGATATTCCTATTAATTAAGCTTTCGCGCACTTCCATTGAAATGTACACCACTTGTGATGATAATATCTCCCCCTTGGTATCTTAATATTCGGTTGTGTTATGGAGACTCTTTCGTTTCATCTCCATAATTTAAAAATTGAGTAAAATCTCTCTCTCTTGCACTTTTTTACCGCTTATCTCATGTAAAACTCCTAATATGCAATATATTGAATATCTATCAGCATTAAATGACATTTTATTGACGAATATTGTGCATAATTTATGCCCTGGCTGTCTCATCTGGTTTTTCCCCTCCCCGCCAAACAAAATAAGCATAACTCTCACCCGAGAGTGCTCAAATTTTTTGAAAAAAAAAAAACAGATGGAGAGATGAAAGTGGGTTTCTGTGTGAAACACCCGCCGATTTGACAGTGTTTTACGCAACTTTTGGCGCGCATTTTGCATCCGCAAACTGTCAATCGGTTTTTGAAAAGAAAAAACGTTTTTCTATACATGTTTTTCTTTATAACATCGAATTATTATTCTAGTTATTGTGACATTAAGAAGCTTCTCAATTGCGGAAGGAATTTGAAGTCTTTTTTTTTGGGGAAAATTTGAAAAATTGTGTTGTGTGCAAATTGTTTTCGGGGCGCGTGAGGGTGGATAAATTCTACGATGTTTGTCAATTGTGAGCGGGTTGTTTTATCTCCTTCTTGGATTCCTAAACATCTACAAACACTCTCCAATATTATTTTTTCTTCCATCATTCTTGTCAAAAATGTTACCAACCGATATCTCTCCTCCACTTCAGAGTCATTAATATTTAAAGCAATAGGTTGTTTATTCAATAATTGTGTATCAACATCAATTTGAAAATATGTATATTATATATATTTTTGTGTATTTATATTGTAATATATATCTCTGCACATAAGAGTCAACAATGAATATAATATATATTTAATCATTTTTTTTTCTTCATCCTCTTCTGCATCCTCCTTATTTAAATGTCAATTATGTAGTAAATATAATATGTATTTCACAGAAACCATGAACTCTTATTCTCCGTCATTTTTTCTTCTTCTTATTTAGCCATTCTGTACAATGTCTCGCATCCAGGGATGCTCTCCCCTTTCCCCCCACAAATGATTGAAAATAAAAGTTTGGAGCACGTGGTTAGCCTCGTGCTTGGTTTGATTTTTTTCTTTCGTCACAAATTCTCTTCTTCTCAAAATTTTTTACAAGAGAAAAGAAAACAAATCACAAAAAAGAGGCTTTCTCAAAAAAAAAAAAAGCAGGCCGTTTTAGAAAGTCTTAAGGACGCTCTCACCTTTAGGATTGGAACAGCATTGGCATGGAGATGTCGAAATCTGTGAGCATCTTGGACGTCTCGGCGTCACTGTAGGGGAAATCCAGGTGACTGCCTGAGCTGGAGGAGTTCGTCTCAAGATTGTCATAGGGGTCAATTTGGAAGTCCATCGGCTCGATGATGGCATTGAATGCCCCAATTTCAGCCCTATCAGTCTCCTGTTTGATCTCACTGAACTCCGTGTGGTAGTTATTGTTGAGCTGGTTCTTATCGCAGATGGTGGCATTCAGGTTGGCATCATTGGACGTGAGCAACTCACTCAGCGTATCCTGCTCAAAACCATTAGTGCCGGTGCACTGTGACGGTGGGCGAATGTCATCGGGGTACTTCTTCGTCGTCACCCCATTGTACATCGTGCCGTTACTGTAAAAGTACGCCGTTGGCTTCTGACTCGGCACATCGATATACCGTGTCATGAGATCAATTGCAATATTCGTCTTATCCTCACCACAGAAGGTGTCCAAGAGATCATTGGTGTCCGCGAATGAGTCATTCTCCAGGAACATTTTGGTGTCATTGTCAAAGAGACGCTGTTCAGGATCGAACATCCTGTCGGTTTGCGTATCCGTTGCCACGGCCAGCGAACTATCTTCGTAGAATGTGGCACTTTCGGGTGAATTGGGGATATGCTCATTGCCATCCATGCTGTACACCTGCGGACCCGTCACGGGTTCATTTATTGCATAGATCGTCTGGGCCTGATTGGCCGCGGCGGCAACCCCATTGCGCATCAGCTCAGTGATTGGACTCAATCTGATACGCATCTTGGCCGGACTACGACTATTGTTGTTCGTATCGTTCTTAGTAGCACGTTGGCTGTTGCGTCTCGTGGCCTTGCGCACCCCAAGCGGTGGGGAGCGCGCCGGGGAACCGGCGGAGGCGGGTGACGCAGACACCGAAGATGGAGAGGAGGCAGATGGGGTGGACTTTGTGGGCTTATTCTGCTTCTTCTTCGGACGATACTTGTAATTGGGATACTCCTGCAGATGGAGCTTCCTCAATCTCTCCGCCTCCTCAATGTACGGCTTCTTCTCCTCCTCCGACAGTGCCTTCCAGCGAGCCCCGAGATTTTTCGAAATCTCAGCATTGTGCATATCTGGGGTCACTTCGGTTATTTTGCGCCTCTCAATTTGACTCCACACCATAAAGGGATTCATGGGCCGCTTAATGTGACCTGGATGGTGTTTCTTTGTCTGCAAATACAAGAACAAGGGAAGGCAAGGGTTTAACCTACAAATCTAAACTTGAGATATAATCAGGATTTTATCTAAAAACGCCTCAGTGTTCTTCCAAATGCAAAATTTTTCAGATTTTGAAGTAAGGGTCAACGCTTTACTTCAAAAAACATTGCCCCTGAAGTATATGACTAAAGGAAAATTCACTTAAAGTGTTTATTTCTGCAATTGAAAGGCCTAAAAACTGATTCCACAATTTTGGCGGGAAACCTAACCATTGCTTTTGCATGTCTTTCACACTTTTAAAGAGATAGGTGGTAGGTCTTAGATTTCTCAAAAAGTCAAGATACCCACCCCTCTTGATCCACTTCTGAAGCCTTGAACTTAACATTTCCTAATACGGCCGGAAGATCGATAGTCCCGTTCTCTCGCCACAGGCGAGAAATTAATTTATGGCTATTAGTTTTCAAAATCACGTCAATTTAACCTTTTCCTCTCCCCCATGGTGTTTTCAAATCAATGGAAAATCCCATACACACGCTCAACCATTGACCTTTTACTATTTTGACATTTTCCCCTCTCTGTCCGGAGTCCCTACAATTAGGACACCCCCTGGGTGAGTCCAGAGGAAGTTTCTTTTCAATGGGTGGTTCGGGAAATTGAGGAAATCCCTTAACATTCAACTCGAATTTCAATCAAAATCGAATTAAATTCCACTCACAGTATTGTGATTGATTAAATAATGATAAAAATTACCAAGTGGAAGGCAACCTTGACAGTCTTCAAATGATATTATATGGCAATATTGCTGGCCTGTGCACTTGGTATTGTGTACACGAAGACGCGCGCGCGACTTAAATAATTTATCACAAAAAGCATTATACCAACTTATTCAAATTGCCATGTTTGACGCGTGAGAATGATAAAAGAAATAAAAAATAAAATAAAAAAAATGTGGTGGCGGAAGTTTCGCGGGTTGGATTGTGCCCCCTCGCCCCCGCGTCTGGAGGAAGATAAATTCGGTGTGACTTCCCAGTGTCTCTGACGGACGTTCTGGGAGAAAAAATTCTCAGGGTGTCTCTCCTCTATAGAATAAAGAAAATTGCAGGCGGTCTGAGCCCCCTGTTAAAATCTACGACAGAAACGTGAAATTAAATTCAATTAAATTGCGCAACTTTAATAGTTCAATTTCATGGTGAGTTCTTCTCTCATCATAAAATTCCAAGATGTCTCCATGATTTACTGGTGATGTTCTTGGTCGCTGCACGATTCCATCGCGACATTTTTCCCTCCTCAAAAACCATTAAGTGCATAGAGTCGAGGCTCAAGGAGAGAAAAAAATATTATTGCCAGAGAATCATTGTGTTGCATCGACACGGCAGAATCCATCAGCCACGGAGGCAATTATTATGTATGTTAATATATATATCTCAATATATATAGTGTGAGAAAAATGTTCGGCCGAAAAAGGAGGAAAAGCGCTCGTCTTAAAGCAGAAATTCCCATTAAAATGAGGAAGTGAAAATCACTTGTCCTTCTGCCACCCGTATATGTTGGAAACTCTCGTGGCCTCGATTTTGTGTGCGTATAAATCACATAGTATGACGTCTCATGAGATTGTGACTTCTTGTGGCGCGCGATTGTCCGATGAGAAATCCATAGCCAATCACTCGTAAATTCCCACCTCCGAGGCGCGCAGGAATTGTCGCGCGCGAGTCCATCACCTTCAAAGCACTCTCGCTCCCCTCATTTTAATTGCTTGTCATATAAATTTCTGCTCAATGTGATGATGTGGCGCCAATTTCTAACAATCTTTTCGCAAACCCATATACCCAGACTTTTCTCCAACACAACGCACCTCCCGCGCCATCAAAAACGCGGAAATCTCAATAAAATGGATGGCTTGTTATTAATAAAATGTCGAAAAAGAGTCTCTCGCTCTCACAAACACATCTGTGGATGAAAATGTGCAAGGTTGTGCTGCTTGAGATAAAGTGGAAGAATCACTCAAAACCACCTTGAGATATTGTTGACGGATGAAGGTATATAAAATCCCTCATCTCATATGATAAAATCATGTAGGTGGGAGAGCTTTATGACCATTCCAAACAGATGCAGAATTAAGTGCAACTATCTGAGAGCCAAATTGCGCCAATTCAAACTGAGAGAGATTCTTAAGAGGTTCACCGTCGCGGAAGCAAAAACTGAGTCAATCCGCTATTTTATGGGAAAATTCCACTGAATTCTCCCGCTTAAAGTGCTAAACTACTCTAATTTTCCAAACAATCATACATCATCGAGATAATTTTTCCGCTGAATCTCGCACCGTATATCGTGAATCATCCACATGGACTAATTAATTCCAGTAGCTCCCCCCCCCCCCCCGAAAAAAAACGCGTTTACGCAAAGGGTGCGTATCGCGGGAGAGGCTCAAGGGGTGGATTACGGGTGAGTCGTAAAATATTGTAATTATTCTAATACCGCTTTTGGGGGGTTGGGTTAGCTCCTTGAGGCCTGACTTTCTTCTTCAACAACACTGTTGCTGCTCCCGAATTGCGAGGGAGGGTGGTGTGGTCAGGTAGATTTGTCATAATTAGTGTGAAGCACGCGATGTCAGTCACTCAGGCGACATTCAGCCCCTCGGGCCATCGCGGTGCGTTTTCCACACGCGCATTTTTCTTAAAGCCGCGATTTTCCCAACTGCAATTGCTAGTGAAATTGCTCAAGACAATTGCGCGAAAATCTGCGCGCGCAATGATGATTTACGGTTATGCCTCGCGGTGGTCAATTACTAATAACCTACAAATTGTCTCTAGAGCGCCTTCTCACCGACATTTCCCTGCCATATGCACCTATTATCCCCCTAACTTACACTTAATCCCATCAATTTCATCACACCCGATGTGTTGGCAACATATTTGAAGAGAAAAAATCATCTGTATCGGAGCTGCATCTCGAAAGCGCCGAGATAAGTCTCTAAGTGGGACTGAGTTATTGGAGATGGGATTCATTTGTGGTAAACTAGGAATAATATAGCATAGAATCGTAGGAAAAAGATCATTGATATATCATTGGAAAGGTCTCGACCTCAGCTACAACATGTTATATTTTCAGCCCGGTTTCTATAACAGTAGTCATTTTATTCAAGAAATAAGATTTTAAGGTTTTTCAAAATGGCGGATGATTCAAATCTAATAAACTGCCAGAAAAATACTTTTAAAATCCTGATTTTCATCTTATCACAAACTGTGAATCTTAAAGAAGCTCATGAAAATATCTCTCTCTCTCTTCAAAAGAAAATTACACCTAAGAGAAGTCTAATCATCGAAGACGGAAAAGATAGATATGGAAGACGGAATACTAAGAGAAGACGAAGAAGAAGAAAAAAAATAAAGTAATTTTTGTGTGTGGTTTCTCCGTCGAAGAGCTGCGAACAGCATTGAGATTTCCATGAGGCCCCGATAGTACACAAATCACCATGTTAGACAAAACGGAAATAGTGTGAAATAAATGTTTCGAGATCATTAATTTTATTGTGGTTATATATTTTTCTTCTCGCACCGCGGTAACTCTTTTCACAGTTTCAGGCGTAAAGAATTTTCCAACTGGCGAGCTTGAGCAGAAAATTAATTTTTACAAAGATATTACTACAGTAAATTATTGGGTGTATTTAAAAAGCAACAAATTTTCGACAAAATTAAGCAATTAATCTAACACCATCCACTTTATGGCCATTTCTACGCAACTTTTGCTCTCGTGTGAAACAATTTTTCGATGTTCTCGCTCTGGGCCAAGAAGCCCAATTTATGCAATTCACCCCCGGACAGAGATGAAATCTTACAAGAGATAGATTTTCTCAAGTACCCCAGTAAATTAATCAACATTCACTGTCATAAACACTTCATTGCAGCCTCTGCAAGTATCTTTTGGTTAAGATTTTTGGGCTATTTTTACCATCTAGGAAATGTTCTTATAACATTGTACAGCGAGTTCACTCACTTTCCATGCAAGTGAGATGCACTAGTAAAATGTAAAGAATGTTTTTCATACTTTTCAGTGTATGAACTTCTTAATTTTTAAAATTATTATAAAAAAAGTAAATTTTTTGTAAAAATTTCATACTTTCTCAAAGTATAAGCAAAAATTATGTGTTTTTTAATACTTTTTAATGTATTGTATCACATTTGAGATTATAACCTCAAAGTAAATGCGTCTAGCCACCTAATCCAACCCCAGAAACGCATCGGACAGCTTATTAGCTTCATTACTTTCCTCCCAATTCCTCTTGCTTATAGTTTTTGCCCATCAATCTAGCGTAGAAAAAAAACCTAACAATAACCCTAATTATAGTTGTGGGTCTCGCGGTATTTTCATAAATTAATTCATTTTAATTGGCTTCTCCGTCACTATTGCCCAAAAATATCTCCGATGGCCTTGCTGGTGTGGTTTTGAAAGAAAAAAAATCCACAAAGCCGAGAGTGAGACTCAATAAAATCGAAAAAATGAGTTTTTTTTGTGCTGCTTCTTGCCGAAATCTTGCGAGTTCTTGACCATATCGGGCGGCACATCATTAATTTTTCCCGCATGTAATCAAAAGGCACGTTTTGGCGCAATTTTGATGTAGGCCTGAAAAATTGTAAGTGAGAAGTGACTGTAAAAAACCACCTCATGTCTACCAGTAAATTAAATTAAACGTGTGAAATATGGATTAGATGGAAATTAATTTAATTATCTACCATTCTAACCATTTTTTTTCCGCACACACACTGGAAAAATCCCTCAGCACTGAAGTGGGGGAGCAGCTCATGAAGAACCATTTATCGTGGCTTCTTATCAGCCTGCGCGCCACCCGATACGGATCTGGCGTGGAAAAGCCGTCAGGTGCATAGAGCCGAGGCAAAGGTTGGGGGGGGGGAGGGGGGCAGGTAAAAAGGGCCCCCAAGAGAGTCATGTTGGAGGTAGAAAAAAAATGCATCATGCAATCGTGACGTGTCACCACAAAAGTTGAGAATTATGCACAACATTTTTTTTTCTCTCTCCTCTGGGTCTCTCTCGCCTCTGGTGTGCTTGTATAAACAGCCAAAGCATTAATATTTATATGCCACAATCACGTATTGGGCAACATTGGGGCTTTAATTATTATTATTAAAATAGTGGATTTAATAAAATGTGCGCCGATTCTTTTTCCACCAGTGCAAAAGGGGGAGGTGGGCGCGCTGAAAAAGTGTTAACACAGATAGCAACACACCATGAAATGATTTTGATTTATATCTTGTCTCACTTTGACTGTACATTGCGAATTTTCCCAATGCCTATCCAAAGCCCTACTGGCGATTTTTTTTACAATAGTTGAGAGCCGAAGAGGCGCTAATAGGCGGCTATACATATAAATTTTACCTCTTAAACTAGAGCCAGACTATCAAAATAATTTTTGCTGTTGGTTTGGATCGGAATTAAGGTTAGCTTAAAGCTTAAGGTTTCGTAAACGTTAGTTCTAGACTTAAGCTACTGACTAGTTTAAATCTGGCCTTAAGTTTACGGTTAGTTTAAATTTCCGAATCTAGCCTAAAGTTGAAGACTAGTTTGAATCTAGCCTAAAGTTTATGGATAGTTTGAATCTAGCCTAAAGTTTATGGGTAGTTTGAATCTGACCTAAAGTTTACGATTAGTTTGAATCTAGCCTAAAGTTTATGGGTAGTTTGAATCTAGCCTAAAGTTTACGACTAGTTTGAATCTAGCCTAAAGTTTATGGGTAGTTTAAATCTGACCTAAAGTTTATGGGTAGTTTGAATCTAGCCTAAAGTTTATGGGTAGTTTGAATCTGACCTAAAGTTTATGGGTAGTTTAAGTCAGGCCTAAAGTTTACGACTAGTTTGAATCTGACCTAAAGTTTACGACTAGTTTGAATCTAGCCTAAAGTTTATGGGTAGTTTGAATCTAGCCTAAAGTTTATGGGTAGTTTAAGTCAGGCCTAAAGTTTAGGGGTAGTCTGAATCTTGCCTTAACTCTATGGATAGTTTAAGTCTAGCTTAAAACTTAAGGCTAGCCTAAAAGGTAAGGCTTAGGACTATCCTAAGATTCGTTATTTATAAAAAAAATCTACTTTGTTTAAATTTTTAAGCTAATTTGATAGTATGGATCCACTCTTAGGGATATTTTTGACAACTTGTTTTAAAGGTCTTTGGTATATCCAATTTCTTCTCATGATTTTCCATCCGACAAACTTAAATGCAGCATTTAAAAAGAATTCATTTGAGCGAGAAATGAAATAAAATTGCATGACTATTTACATGGATGGACTTTTTTTCATTTGGAGACGAAGAAGTGAGATGCAGAGGGTGAAACTTTTTGCATTTTGCAACAATTTTATTTACAAGACAATGTATTAAATTTATTTGCTTGCACTCACAGATCATGCAACATGCAATCGTCTCGTCATTTTGTATAAGTTCTTCATAATGAAATGTGACGTTGAAATACAAAACGATCACATTCTCGGGACGTTTCTTGTCGTTCCGCAGCCCGGGGTTGGCTGGAGAGAACATATAGTCAACGGGCAAAAGAATGGGCGTTGTGAGTATGTGAAAAATTACACCATGTGTGGAGAGAATCTGATAAGATGGCATATACGGATTTCATATGACTGATGTTTAGTGGTAACAAATTTCTTCTAAATGCTTCATTTATCACTTGCATGCGCCAGAAATATCACAGAGCGGCGATGTCTTCCCCGCCATCGGAATCACATGTTGCAACACACGATGACCTTCTCATCATCAAACAGCTATTTAATATTATTTATTTTTTTGTGTAGTCACAATTTTCGCCACTTATTCCACCGTGTTGTTGCTTATGTGAGTCTCTCAACACCGTGACCCTGATTGACTCACGTATCAAATGACGGTATTTCGTCAATATCGCACCTCTAACGTCTCGCAGCTTAATGCGAAAGTGAATTTTATCACATATCATACTTTAAAAGTTTCTCCATTTAACTCGTGGGATAGCTCAGCTTAGGCCCAATCTAATCCTAGAGGGGATTAAAATTAGTCTGAGCTTGGTTTTTCTAACAGATATTGGATGTAAGTTTTACTCTAAAACATTATTTAACACTTTAAATCTGCATTTACTTGAAACTTGATATCTTGATTTCGAAAACAATGTGGAAATTTGTTAGATTTACCCATTCAGTAAAAGATAATCGAATTAAAACCGATTTTTTCCACAGGATTAATGTGCTTGCAACTTACGTGTGATAACACAGTTAAGGTCTTAAATCTTCAGGTATTCAATTCCATGTAATACGACTCAAGGGGGAGATATTATGGTCAGAAATGGTGTAAGCTTCAATGGAAGTGCGCGAGAGTAAATTAAGTTAATTTTTAAAGCTTAAACTACAAAATATAGTTGCTTAAGTCGCCAGATGAGCGCTTTTTCTGATCAAATAAGCGCTTTTGAATTTAACCGTTTTTTCAATATTGAGCTCTAACTTTTTTAAACACCTTTCCGGCCGTTTTGGCTTACTCCTAACCGCCAAGAGTGTATCTCATTCTTTACTTTCAGGGCTTTGAGGCCCATATCTGGGGATGGATTTCTGAAGGATGATACTAAAGGCGCGTGAGAATTTTTCCATACAGAGTGATTTTCCCTCGTCCCAAAATCAATACAGCAAATCCATAATAGGATTAAATTAATAAGCCTCCAGCTCGATGAAAATGCAGCGTCACTTTTTTTCCTCTCTAACAGCTTTCCATATAAAAGAGAAAGAGAGAGAGATGGTTTGGGAAATTTGATGTGTGTTTGTGTCACACGATATGGGTATTTGATTGATCCGCGGTAATCCTTAATTCACAAACAACGCGAAAAACAATCAATTTGACATTGGGGAGGTTCGACCACCTTCTTCCTCAACTCTCAATCAGTACACAAGCAACACCCAGTGAATGGAGTACATGGAGGAAGTGAGCAGAGTCGGTGTAAAAGGTCACCAACGAGCGCCGTTCTATAATTGGATGCCATCTAATGCCTATTATATTTGTCTATTCACTTTGTCGCACTTCCAGCTTTTTTTTTCACCATATAGACACACGAAACGTTGACTGGCGAGGTCCATTTTGTAAATTATTGGTGTGATGGTGGATATTTTGCCGGGTCGCGATATGGGAGAGGAAGAGACTTAGCTAGGCGGTCATCAAATGATGCTTCCCTTTCCTCAATCGATGAATCACCGTCTCAACCAGAGTTGACATACAAAACTGCATCAGGCAGAAATTCTTCCTGCCAGCTCTCACCTAGAGCGTCACTAGAGCGAAAAGCACTCTATAGAGTGATTTTTTTTCCGTATGGCAATAAATCAAAAAATCAAGAGTCGCACCGCACCAAATAAGGTGTATTGCCATGTTTTGCAACAATCGCGATATATATATGTGTTTTTTATAAGCTCAACTCAACACTCATTGTGCCTTCGGGTTTTGTACTTGAAAAATTTGTGGCAGACTGCGGCAAAGCGAATGAAAAATCAATGCTTGGAAATCTCCTAATCTCGTCAAAATCTCTTTCATGTTTGACTCTTGGAGCCCCATTATGCAAATTATGGGTTTCACTCAGAACAATTAAAATGTTGGCTTTTTGTGGTTTTTCCCTTCCAAAAAAAAAACAACAACAACTACAAGCTAGCGCAAACACATGTCAATTGAACATTTCCACGATTGAAAGAACCTCTGTATAACTCTTTTATAAATTGTATAAATTGCGAGAATATTGTGGATTTTTTTTCTACTCCCCTGACTGGTAATTCTACTATATTGTGGATCGATAAAGGTGTTGCAATTAAAAGACTATATATTTTTTTGTTAGACACCTAGTCTTAGCCATTCTGTGTATAGTTCTCTCTAACTAAGTCGGATATATAACTTTTAATTCACGGTGCGCCTAACATTTTCATTAAATAGAAATCAAAGCGAAAATCATTTGAAAACCTTGGCCCGTTGCTTGTTTAATAGCTGGAATACGGCATAGAAAATAGTGGAGAGGAAAAAAGAGGCAGTTGTGTGGAAATCTTTTGGTGTTGCTTGACTGAACTGGACTTGATATTCTTTTATACCTTTTCCAAATAACAAACTCCAACACTATTTTTGCGTTAGTAAATTTAACAAGAGATAGAAAAAAAATAAGCCCATAAGGGTTCATATTTCACCGAGAGAGCGAGAGACCCGAAAAAGTTATCTCCCCAGAGGGCTAAGACCCACCCTCGCCCAAAGTAGTTAATTGGCTTAAATTAATATCCTTCGGAATGATTCTTTTTCTTGTCTCTCGCGGGAGAAGAGAGAGAGACAGAGAGGTCGAAAAGAGCCTCCATCACCCAGTAAATCCCTGTCGAATTTGTAATTTAATACTTGTGCGTGTTCACAGAAATATGAAAGAAAAATTGTGAGCCCTTCTCTTCACACACACACAAAAAAAACTCACCCCCAAGAGGGAGAATGGAAAACCAGCAAAAGACAAAAAAGTGCCCTAAATCTAAATCCATCTTCTTTCTTTTTTTTTTTTGGGTATTTTCTCTTAAGGCAAAAGATCCCACCACCCAGAGCTCTAAAGGAGGGAATTTTTGGGGTGTCCATGGAGAAAATCCTCTTCGAAATTCAATACTTTTTTCCATTCAGTCCCTGCAGGGAGATTCAGTGAAAGTCAAACTCTTAATTTCTCGCTCCTCTACGCACGATAGAACTGTGCGTTTCGCGTCACTTTCGCGGGGCATTTGCGTCAAAATCACCTGACCGGATCATTGGTGAGAAATTCCGTGACTTCACGGAGAGAAACTTCAAAGCTCTCAAAGACGAAGGAGAAGAAAAAAAGATTGAGAATTTTCATGAGCAATTGACTTTTGTGTTGGCCGAGTGGGAGGGACACGCGAACAAATCAATCAGATTGTCTGGAATCCGGATTAAAAGTTAAAAAAAAAGTTAAAAACCAACATTTTTTGGACTTAAGTTCAAGCCCTATAGGGCTCGATCCTAATTATCAAGGGGGAGATATTTTGGGCAGAAGTGGTGTACACCTTGAATGGAAGTGCTTTGAAATAAGTAAATGTATTTTTCTCTTAGGTTCAGAATTAGATTCAGAATCTCTTAGATTCAAAAGTCAAATCTCTTAGATTAGATTTTCTGAGCAGAAGATGATTGAATCAATCCAAAAATCGGCATTTGATGCTATGATAGTTCCAGGCAAGCTCAGGAAAAGTATAAAATGGTGCTAAAATACATTTTAAATCGCGTTTACAAATAACATTTCAAAACGCGTTCAATTGCGTTAAATCGCCTTTTAACGCATTCTAACGCA